>JANHFP010001553.1:25965-39121 GCA_032468135.1 Calamaria suluensis
AACATTATTTGCAACCTCTTAGTCTTATATTTGGTTTGGGTATAAGCAATCCATTTTGACCATTCCAGTCTATATTTTTCATTTGTATTGTCTTTTAAGTAAGCTGAGATTTCAGCCATTTCTGCTAAATTCATAACTTTTAAACTCCATTCTTCAATTGTTGGTACCCGTTGCTTCTTGGGTTGCCTTCTGGTGCTTTGGAGAATAAGTTGAACCCCTCTTCTTTGGGGCAGCCCCTCAAATAGTGTAATGTTGGTATCATGTCACCTCTAGTCAGGGTTAGGTTCTACTTAACCTTTACGGGTTCTGTAGTCCCATGATTGCCATGCGTGCAATACATACCCTCTGTGCATGCGCGGTAGAGCACGCACACCGTAGATGCGCTCTACACATGCTCAGAAGCATTTAGGACCGGCAATCAGCCGATTCACCTGGTGAAAAACATGGAAATATAGGTCACAAATTTGCCAGGGCCGGTAGGAGGGACATTGGCACAAAAGTACCACAATTAAAGGCTATGAATAGGCAAAACATAGCCATAAACACATGGGATGGTTAAAAATAGATGGGGACAGTAGGACAGGGACAGTATGCACGCAGATGCACTTATGCATGCCCCGTTAAGGACCTCTTAGAAAGCGTGAAAGGTCCACAGTAGACAGTTTAAAGGAAAAGGATTACAGTCTAGATTAGAGCAATTTACATTGGGTTTGAATCTATTCACAGACCTTGTGATGTTATGGTTGACATTTTTAGATGACACTCATCTTTTTTTTTGATCCAAAGGGGCCAAAATGTCGCATTGGATTTTGTGATTGGATATATATATGTAGGTTTTGACATTTTCGGGTTTCTTCCCATGCAAGAGTTGGTATAATATTGCGGCGTTTCGGTGGGAACACACCCACCATCATCAGGCCTAGGTTTTAGGTTCAGATCTTTGTGTGAGCAAATGATTTCTTTTAAACTGTCACTTTCATTTAAATGTAGGAGGGGGGGTGTTTTTGAAATGCTGGCCCTGTAGCTGCAATCCAGTTGCTTGGCTATTTTGTAGCATCTGATTGGTTGGTGGTTTGGAGAGTTGACTTTGTAGCTGCAAGCTGGTTGGATGGTTGTGTTGTATCATCTGATTGGCTGGTGGAGTTGTTGTCTGGTTCTTGTGGGGGTAATTGACTTGTATTGGTTTGTGGGGGTAATTGACTTGTATTGGTTTGTTGGTTAAGGCTACTTTCCAGATGTATGGCAGGCGGGCGGCGTCATGTCTTCTATTCATATTTTGGGTTTGGAGAGGTTCGCTTTAAGTTTGAATCTATTGTGTGCTCTTGTATTGTTGTAGTTGAAGCTGAAATAGTCCTTCACAGGTAGGACATTGTAGCAGATGATTTTATGAGCATAGCTCATTTCCTTGGGCCCCCTGTGAGTAATCTCCCACTCCACTCATGAACTCCTCCTATTGCTTTGACACATCTGGAAAATCAAGGAGCTAGGGAAACCATAGTTTGTCAGGGAAACACTGATGAAAAGGGTACACCAATTTTGGAGTGCATTTTCCCACACTGTCTCTTGGTAACCTTTCCATTGTAACAAACGTTGAATCCTGTTTCCTCTTTTCTTTGAAACCACGATCGTTTCCACCTCATGTTCTTTTTCCCAGCCACAATCAGGAGTAGGAATAGGGTATCCTGGGATCACAGAGTACTTGGAAGGGGTTCTTTGACTAGCCAGGAGTGGGCTTTTATAAAAAATGGTAGTTGCAAGTGAAAAGCTGTTGGGTTTACCTGTTGCATGTTGGTAAATGGTCTCACAAACGTGGAGTCCAACTTTGATTGGTGATGGTCTTGTTGAAGTAGTAGAATGTAAAAAGCCATATTATGGGCATCTGCTACTTCCTTGTACACTATTTTTGTCCTGAGAAATTGTTTCTTTAATATGAGCTGCTTGCTGTTCCCTGAAAAACTGTGCTGTGCTAAGAACAGATCCATACTGAGTGGTTGTTGATAAAACTCTTGAGTAGATTCCCTACAATGTTTGGAATGGTGAAATGCCAATTGATGAGTGGGCACAGAATTGTTGTATGCAAATACTGCTAAGGAGAAGTGCCAGGCAGTTATCTTGGCTGTATGTGCTGTAACATCTTATACACTATTCCATTACCTGGCTAATTTTCTCTGCCGCTCCATTAGTAGGAAGGTGGTGGGCTGAAGTGAACCTACTTTTAAAACCACTTTTCCACTTTTAAAAACTGGAAAAGAGTTCTCCAAAACCCCAATGTGAAATGACTTCCTCTATTTGGTATTATGTGAATGTCTGTTCCTCTATATCTAAATAGGTAAAAGTTTTCCCTGCCCCATCATGTCTGACTCTAGGGGGCAGTGCTCATCTCTGTTTTTTTTAACTGAGGGAGCCAGTGTTGTCCGAAGACATTTCTGTGACCATCTGGCTAGTATGACTGTACACTGAGGCACATGAAACACTGACCTTCTCACTAGAGTGGTACCTATTTATCTACTCACATTTGCATGCTTTCAAACTGGTAGGTGAGCAGGAGCTGAGGCAGGTAACAGGAGTTCACCCTATCCAACCCAGGCTATCAGCTTTCCAGCTGACAAGCTTAGTGTCTTTAACTGCTGAGCCATCACACTCCTGTTATCTAAATATGATGTCTAAAAAGAACTGTGCTACAGTCTGTGGGTTGGGAGTCCCCAACATGGTATAAATGGGACGTCTTGGTGAAATGATTATCAAAATAGACATATAACCTTGCACTGGTGTAAATCTATGATTAAATCCATTGACACCGTATCCCAAGCGGGGTAGGTGTGTTTAAAGGTTGTTGCCCAGAACTGGCTTTGAGTGCCAGCAGACATGGAAAAAGGCAACATAGCCTTCTATAGCCACAGAGATGTTTGGCCATCAGTAATCTTCAAGAGTCCTGTGGAGGGTTTTAAAATTTTTTTCATGCACAGGTGTTTCATTGTCATGACAATGCTACAACTCTCCTTCCATAAAGGAAGGAGAACAGAAAGGCGTCCATTAGGCCAACGTTGCCTCCGTCCACTGAAAACCGAGAAACAGTACCTTGTTGAGCTCCCAGAGGTCATCCATCTGGGGCCTTGTATACAGGTCCTGCAGATGTTTCCCTCTTGATTCTTGCAAGTAGATCTTCAGCTTGTTGTCCTTCCCCCAACCTCTCTGTTTTGTAATCCTTGCAGGGTTGTGAAATTGCAAAAGAGTAGCGTGGGAAGAAAGCTGCTGAACCACAGTGTATTCTGGTTTGTGTGAGAGTGCATTTGGTAGCATATTTCAGGAACCAGGTACATAAATTATATGGAAATTAAAATGAGGTTAAAATTGACTCCGTCTACTTTGCCTGGGGGTATGAGACTGAATTTTGCATCAGTTCCACATTCTTGTGGTCTGTGCAACCTTGCATAGGAAGGTTGCCCTTTCCAGCCACTGCCTCTTTTCCTGAAAAGCTGCTTTGGTTGCCAGCAATTCCTTGTTACGTTTATCCTAGTTTCTGTCTCTGTTCGAGATCATGTGAGAAAAGAGGATTCATGCTAGTAACACTCCCCCTCTACTTTCATAGCTTGGAGTAGTATAGCTCTGACAGTGGCATCCAAAGCACCGGATTGGGGGGCATCTGGGTAGCGGAAAAGGAATTGGGAGAATTGTTTTAATTCTTGGAATGGCAATTGTTTGTGTGTCATCCAAGCAAAATCCCTTCCTTTCTTTAAGAATTGTGAAAGAGGTTTAATTTTGTCTGCAAAATTAGAAATGAACTTCCCGTAAAAGTGTAGAAGAGCATGCAGAGCTGCTGGCTGGAGTTAAACTTGTTATCAGTTTAGAGTCCGTGTATCTCACAAGAGATGCACCTTCTTGAATTCAATTAAACTTTATCTACTGCCAATTTAGTGCTGACCATTAGTTGACTAGATTCTTGTGTATAGGCTTGAATAAATTGCCTGTGCTGCATCCTTACAAATTGTCTTGATGTCTGGACAAAAAATTAGCAAAGCTCAGGAATCGTTGTATATTTTTGCCCCCACAGGGAGTGTGCCCAGATAAAACTACTATACCGTACCTGGGTCCATCTGCAGCTCTTCTGTAGAAGTCCTATAACACACACACTAGTCTAACTGCTGCAAATCAAATGCACACTTTTCCAACTTGGCAAAAAGCTTATTGTTCCTCAGCCCCCGCAAAACATTTCTGGTATGCCTAATATGAGAGGTCACATCCTCATAATATATTAAAATGACATCCAGATAAATCACCACATACTTAGCCATCTCAGAAAAAACATGATTGACGAATCTGGAAATTTGCTTGACCAAATGGCATCACTAAAATATTAAACTTTTCTGCAACTTCGAAGGCAGTGAAGTGCTCATGAGTCTCTTTTTCCTTAAATAAAATTGTAAGCATTCCTCAGGTCTAGTTTAGTAAAGATGCAGGTGTTTTGCAGCTGATCCAAATAATCTGAAGTAGAGGAAGTGAGTAATGATTCATGATGTTATTGAGATCCCTATCCCTGTATGAGGATGCAGATGGGGACTGCAGCCAATAAATTAAAAGATGCTTGCTCCTGGGGAGGAAAGCTATGGCAAATCTAGGGAGCATTCTAAAAAGCAGAGACATCACCCTGCCAACAAAAGTGTGTATAGTCAGGGCTATGGTTTTCCCAGTTGCAATGTATGGCTGTGAAAGTTGGACAATAAGACAATAAGGCTGAGCGCCAAAAATTGAGGCCTTTGAACTTTGGTGCTGGAGAAATCTCCTGCAAGTCCCTTGGACTGCAAGGTGATCCAACTGGTCAGTCCTAGAGGAGATCAATTCTGACTGCTCTTTGGAAGGCCAGATTCTAAAGATGAAACTCAAATTCTTTGGCCACCTAATGAGAAGGAAGGACTCACTGGAGAAGAACCTAATGCTGGGAAAGATAGAGGGCAAAAGAAGAAGGGGGCAACAGAGAACAAGGTGGCTGGATGGAGTAACTGAAGCAGTAGGCATGAGCTTAGGCAGACTCCAGAGGATGGTGGAGGACAGGAAGGTCTGGAGGAGCTTTGTGCAAGGGGTCGCGATGGGTCAGACACAATTTCACAACTAACAACAACATCCCTGTATAGATGGTGCAAAAGATAAGCCCTTGCTTGTTCTCCGGGAGGAAGATGCTTGTGCGTCTGGTTTCTTTGGATGGAAAAAGATTGGAACAGAGGCTGGAGATGTCAATGATCTGATAAATCCCCTTTTAAGATTTACCTCTAAGTAATCCTTCAAAATATTTAGTTCCTTGTTGGACAGAGAATATTGTCTCTTGGATGAAATTTTTCTTCCAGGTTTCAGGTCAGTTGTACAATCACACTCACTATGAGGTAGACATGTGGTGACTTCCTTCCAGAGATGGGTTGCTCCCAGTTCAAACTGGTTTGCGCAATCTGGTACTGATGACCAGATGACATCAGCGAACTGGTTCTCACTGTCCAGGAGCTGGGCCCTCCTGCCCACAATTTTTACCTTTCCTGTTTTTTGCCACACTTGAATGATTATGGGCATGTTCAGAGTGCACGTTTGGTGTGCATGCACACAAAGCATGCTGGTCGCAAGTGCGCTTTGCGTGCGCACAAAGAAAAAAAAAACGGTAGTAAAGTTAAGTGGAGCCCACCCCTGCTTCCTTCTCTCCAAAGACATCTGTACAGTCAGCATACTTACTGAGCAGTTCCACCCTACCTCCACCCGCATGCTGTCTAGAGCAGGGGTCACAGCGTCACTGCGTCACATGACGTATCATGACTTTTTCCCCCTTCGCTAAACTGGGGGTGGGCATGGCCAGTGCATGATGTATCCAGTCCCCGGGCCACAAGTTTGACACCCCTGCTCTAGAGGTACCAAACACAATGTAAAAGTTTGTGCTTGATGGCGTTTGTAATTTAGAGAGAGAAAGGAGATTGCCCCAGTTGTCAAGTCCACCAATGGGTTATGAAGTCACAGCCAGGAAGTGATGAGCACCATGGGTACTTGCAAGGAGGCTGTTATGTAAAAGGGCAAGAATTGTGTGTGAAGGTCAATTACCAACTGCAAAAGAATCATACACTGCACAACAGGATCTACCTTTAAAGATTGGCCACTTACAGTCTTCATTTCCATCAGTCTTGATAGCTTTACTGTACGTATTTGCAAACTGTGCAATATCTCTAGATTTATGAAGTTTGGGGATAGTCCCAGAATTGCTAAGAGTTTCTATAGCTTCCTAGCACCATAATTCTAAGGTTATTGTGATAAGGGTAAGGAAAAAAAAATCTTGCTTGCCTTCTTTGTCTTGCGCCTGCTGGTAGTCTCTAAATCTCTTGATGAAGTTTTGGTAGTTGTCTAATATCGGGCCATTGCTTTCTATCATTGGAGTGACTCATTTTGCTGCCGACCTCTTGAGTAAGCTTAATAAAAAAAAAAATGTGGTCTGCTGTTAATCAACACTTCACAATGAGCCAGAAATTTGGTATAGGTCTCCTCCATATTTCTCTGGTACATTTCCATGGCAGCACACAAGCCTTGGCTGCACCACTGCTGCAGGAATGATTGCAGGCTGCTGGACATTATACCAGGGGTGAAATGCTCCCGGTTTGGACTGGTTCGGCTGATCTGGTAGTGATGGCGGCGGGTGGTTCGTAGAGCTGGTAGCAAAAATCCCCGGGTCCACTCGTCGGAGGCTTTTATACTTTAAATGATTTTTTTCCTACCTATGTATTCGCTGTCTGTCTGTCTGTCTGTCTGAAGTCATCTGACTGTCCTTTGGATGGATAGATACTGAAGCTAAAGCTTAAATACTTTGGCCACCAAATGAAAAGAGAGGATCCGTTGGAAAAGACCCTGATGTTGGGAAAGGTTGAGTGCAAAAGGAGAAGCAGATGTCAGAGGATGAGATAGCTAGACAGTGTCATTGGTGTAGTGTACATGAGTTTGGGCAGACTGAGGGAGATAGTGGAGGAAAGGGAACCTGGCATGCTGTGGTGCACGAGGTTGCAGAAAGACAGACACAACTTAGCAATTGAACAACAACATTCCTCTTACTCAAGGGCAGAATCTTGGTGTGGTTCAGGATAGGTAGCAAACCATCTTGATTCTGAGGATGCCAGTGAGTCATCGGGAAATGTGTGGCCTACACCACAGTGACTAAACCCTGAAGCTCGTTGCTGCCCAACAGATACTAACTGAAATTTTATATGAATAAATTTGTATTTCGGGAAGTAAAGTCATATTTCCTTAATACTTAATATGGCCTTCATTCACTTCTTAGTGCAATGTTGAAAGAAGTCTTATTGCTTACTACCTACACAAGCATATGTGACCCTGATGCTCTTTAACTTGTTTTCAAAACCTCTGTCCTTTATTTTGTTTTCTTTGTCTTTGGTGGCTTTGTTATCTTTATGATTGTTGTAGCAAGAGACACAGTGGCTCAACAATGCTGGAGATGGTCTCTGCTCCAGTGGTTCAAGTCCTAGCACT
Organism: Calamaria suluensis; assembly: GCA_032468135.1. Taxonomy (NCBI): domain Eukaryota; kingdom Metazoa; phylum Chordata; class Lepidosauria; order Squamata; family Calamariidae; genus Calamaria; species Calamaria suluensis. The sequence continues at coordinate 33,469 of JANHFP010001553.1, forward strand.
GCATAGTGGGCTGAGTTCCCATTGCTCACCTCAGCTTCTGTCCACCTAACATTTTGAAAGCATGTTCTATGTGAATAGATAAAAAGGTACCACTTCTGTGGGTAGAGCCTTCTCTGTGGCAGGTCCGTCCCTCTGGAATGAACTCCCCCCCGCGTTACGAAGGCTCCCGGATCTGTCAACTTTTCGCCGGGAGCTAAAAACCTACCTCTTTCGACTTGCCGGCCTGGGTTAGTTTTAATGGGGTTAGCTTTTTAAATTGGGTTTTAAATTATTTATAGCTTACATTTTAATGGGATTTTAAATTTTAATTAGATCAGCCTCTTATAATAATTGATTTTAGATTTTAAATTTAATGATGTATTGTTATTGTATTGTTTTAATTCAGGCTCTAAACCGCCCCGAGTCTACGGAGAGGGGTGGTATATAAATTTAATAAAATAAATAAATAAATATTTACCAAATGTGTGACTGAGCAGCTATTTCAAGGGCTTTTTTTTACTATGTCCATAGATGCAAAAGTAAAATGGACATGTGAAGCAAAGCAAAGAATGTTGAGAGAGAATATCTTTCTGTTTCAAGCAGAGCCACTACTAACTGAATCCATCTTTTAGTCCAGCATGTTGTGGTGGCCTTGCAAAACAGGCACTGTTCTTACAAGTCTACTGGATACCAGAATCCTTGTTATGTAACCTAGATGCTTATATGACAGGCAGATCTGAAAATATTCTCCTGCATGTTAATTATTGAAATGGCCCATATATAATTGAGAGGTCATGGTGATTCAGATTCTGTTTTCAGGTGTCTGTCTGCACTTCTGACTGAAGGTATCTACATATGTAGAAAAGGAGTAGAACATAAACAGTTCCAATTGACTTTATTTTTTAAATCAAAATAAATACATAGAAAAAATTGTCAGGTTGTTCAGTTTGCTGTTTATGGATATTATTTTAGTCGTGTTTATACTACTGATTTGAGAGTGACACAAAAATAATAAAATATTTAGAATTCTTTATTAGGAAAAAAAATTCTAATTAAAATATTTTGTGGTGGGTTATATATAAAAATAAGAAATAGAGGAAAGCATTTATTACTTAAATTTATTTTTCTCCTAGAGCTATTTTAAAAGTAGGAGAGAAAGGTATTCCAGATCCCAATTATAAAAATAGAAAACTGGTGGCTGGAAATTTTGGGAACAGTTTAAAAATTAAAAGTGAATAAATTCTGAACCACAAACATTAGCTTTCAGAATTTACAATAGAAGGAAAGAGAAGGTAAATGATTATGACCTGAATAACTGTCCATCTTTCTGATTAGCATGATGATAGCCTGTTACATTGTGGGTGCAAGGATGACAGAATATCAAGGTATCGAACAAGAGATGTTTAATGGTTAACAGTGAAACTGAAACTCAACAACTGCAGCAGCTCCTTTTATAAGGGAGCTTCCCGCAGTTTCTAACCAATCATTGCAAAATGTCCTCCCGCCAAAATGTATCCATATATTTACTTCCTAACTGTTGCTTTAATATGTAACAGCCCTTCCCCCTGGTCTACAATTTCCCTTTACTTGGTAATGTAATCTCCCAAGTATGCAGGTTGCTTGGTAGACCGGGTTGAATGGCGTATACTTACTCCATTTAGGCTACTTTGTGTATTCGGCTCTTCACTTGCTACAAATGTATCCTTTTGTGTGTGTATTGCTTGTGGTTCCTCATTATCTACTTGCGATTGGTCTATTATTGTTTCTTCCAGATTCCTCTGGCTTATGTTTGGGTTTATTGGCTTCCCCCTAAAGTTCCTGGATCGGTGTGGTCTAAATTTGATTCAGATTGCTCTTTATGAGTTTGCCTCAATCTATTCCGTAATTGGTTTATATGTCTTTTCCACTGTTGTCCGTCTTCTGTTTGCAATCTATATGAGAGAGGACCTGTAACTTGAATAACCTGTGCTGGCACCCATGCCGGATCACCAAGGCTTCTTGGAATTTAATTTTGGGCTTCATCAGTAGCTTACTCTGTAAATTTGTGTCACGCTGCCTCAAAACCAAACGATCTCTCATTGCCTCTTCTAGATTGGAGAATTCGCAGGCAGATGCGATTTCTCTCAGCTCTGCTACGAAGTCATTAATCGCTTCGCCCTCCTGTTGATCTTTCCTATAGAACTCATGTCCCTTGACAAAAGAGGATGCTTTAGGGGTGTAATGTGTTCTTAGCAATTTTTTTAACTGAGTCCAAGTTAAGTCTTTTAGCTCAGCTGGTGCAGTGAGTGACTTGGCTATTTTAAATACTTTAGCCCCACATTGGTTTAGGAAAAATGTCCTCTTCTTAGTCTCTGACAATCCCAAGAGATCATTACATTCTAAGCACATATGGAAATGTTCCATATATGTTCTCCAATCTTCCTCGGCTGGGTTGAAATGGGTCGGAGGAATGATGGCAGCCATTTCGCCTTCCTCTTAATTTTCCCCAATTCACTTTAGGACTCCTTACTTTTATTCTTTGTCCTTCTGTCTCTTTAATCCTACCTTCATCGCCAGTGTTACATTGTGGGTACAAGAACGACAGGACATCAAGGTATTGAACAAGAGATGTTTAATGGTTAACAGTGAAACTCAACAGCTGCAGCAGCTCCTTTTATAGGGGAGCTTCCCATGGTTTCTAACCAATCATTGCAAACTGTCCTCCCTCCAAAATGTATCCATATATTTACTTCCTAACTGTTGCTTAACATAGCCTGAAAATGTGTTGAAGGGACACAGTTTGTATAAACATAGAATTAAGTTCTTTTTATGTAGAATGTTGATAATGTTCATTGTTAAATAATTTTGCAGGAATGAAAAATCATCATGTGTTTATTTAGAACCTCTTTTGTAGTGTGGTAAAAAAATAAAAAGGTACTTGGGGAGCTATTAGAAACAACTTGAGATTTTTAAAAAATTCCCATACACTCCTAATTATGTACACCAGACAGTGTCCTTTCCTGCCTGCTTTTTTTGCATTGAGTTACCAGGCAACTTGCATACAAATGCTGTTGTTTGGGACTGAGGCTGAAATACATGCCCTCTAAACTGAATATAGCTTTTCAGCAAAATGCTACACCCACACAGAAGAGAATAGAAGCTTTGTGGAAGTGGAACAGTAAATGCTGACCAAGGATTTTTCCCTCAGTAATGTTAATTCCCTATTGCTTTGTTCATCATTGGCACATGACCATTGAAATTAAGTAAGTTCTTATTTTCTAATACTGTAGCCTGGAATCTGGCATGAAAGAATCTGTGAGTTTTGTTAACTTTCTCTTATTTTCTATTTATTAAAAAGTTTATTTATAATCCTGGTATTACAATGCTTATTATTAATTATTGTGGTTTACTGTTGTTGCTGAAGTTTATATAACTGAAAAATTCATCTTGCTGGTCCAGAAATTACAGAACAAGGAGCATAAGGAATTTTGAATGCTTCAAGAATAAATAAAATATTTCATGGAATGAAAGGAAGGAAGGGAAAAAAGGAAGAAAGCTGAAAAATAAATACATGAAGGGAGGGAGGGAGCGAAGGAAGGGATAAAATACCTAGAATCCTGTTAGTTGAGATAAAAGCTCAGATACATTTATGTATTGCAAGGTGGAAGAAGTTGTACCTATTGGTAGACTCCAGCTTTCTTCAGCTTACTTAGGATGGCTAGAGTCAAGTTGACAGGAGGAGCTCAAAGCCAGTTACATATGAAAAAACACATCTTAACCGTCACTAGGCGATGAAATTGAAGTATACAGATAAACACTCTAGATTTTATCTTATAGAGAAATGTGTTTGATGACGTTTGAACAAGTATTTGGTATGCAGTATAATTCAGTAAAAAGTGAAGCCTCAGTCAAGTTGAGCTTGACTGAACATCGGTTCAGTGTTCTTATCATCATGTATTGCCTTCTTGCAGAACTTCCGCCCCCTGGTTTCTCACTCTTCCCCAAACTGGTTTCCTACTCAAGCACTAACTAGGCTATTCCTGTATAGCTTTCTGAATTGGTTAAAGTCTGCCCGATTCAACTATTGAACTGCTTATTCATTAGTTATAGAAAGTACTGTATAATAGACATATTTTTCTGTTGTAAGTTATTAACTGTAGTAAAGGATTAAGGATAAGTTAGGTTGGCATAAGGAAAAAATAGCTTAGGTAATGGATGTTGAATAATAGATATTTTTGCTCAGAAAACAGAAAACTATCAAAAACATAGAGTGGAGTGGAGTTATATTGGTGTATTACTTTAACATCCCTCCATCAGTGTGCTGTGATTAGAAAACTATGGTAAAATGATTCCCTCCATTAAAATTAGAATTCCCTCCTGTTTGTACTTTGTCATAGTACAAAGCCAGTTGATCGACTTTCGGCCAGTCACTCTCTCTTTGCCCAACCCACCTTGCACCTTGTTGTTGTAGGGAAAGTAAGAGGATGAAAATGTGTTGGATATGATTGCTGCCTTGAATTATTTGTAAAAAATAATAACATCACGATAAAAAAGCAAAAAAACAAATAACACTTTTTTTCTTCACCTTAGTGTAGTGATGACTAACCTTTTTGCCATTGTGTGCCAAAAGTGGGAGGTGCCAGGGGGGGTGTTGCACATCTGCATGCCCACACCCATAATTCAGTTTGCCCCACCCTCCCTAGAAAGGCTCTGCAGCCTGGGGAGAGTGAGAAACGGGCCTTCCCCACACCCCCAGGCCCTCCAGAGGCTGGAAACAGCCTCTTTCCCAACTTCTGATGGGCCTTGAAGGTCCGAAAATCAGCTGGCCAGCACCCGCATGCACATCAGAGCTAAACTAGGGCAATGCTCGTGTGCCCACCGGTATGGCTCCGCATGCCACCTGTGGCACCCGTGCCATAGGTTCACCCTCACGATCCTATATTATTATTATCGACACCCTCTCTTTTCCTCTAAAAGTTGATTAACAGGATAAGGAGAAAAGCATCTCTTACTAAAGATAGAACCTGCTCTCCTGCGGAGAGTTTTGAAATTAGGCTTAGTCAATTTGGCCACGTTCGGTAATGGCATGGTAGATACTCGTCCCCCATTACACATACGATTAAGCTATCTCTTTCCTCAAAGCCTCTGTAAATCATGGACACTATATAGTGAAGTTCTCTAATTCTGCTTTCCTTCTTTCCTCAGCCTTAACCTGCCCCAGAAACAGCCACTACGAGCTGTGTACCCGATCCTGTGATTTTACCTGTGCGACTCTATCTTCTCCCATCCAATGTACTGACAAATGCTTCGAAGGCTGCCAATGCAATGAAGGCTACATTTCTGATGGGGAAAAGTGCACGTCCCTGAACACCTGTGGCTGTGTCCATGATGGACGCTACATGAAGGTTGGTACCAGAACTGCTCATAGCTGTTCTCATGAATATGCGGAGCTGTAGTATATTATTATTATTATTTATTATTATTTATTAAATTTCTATACCGCCCCTCTCCTCGCGGACTCAGGGCGGTGTACAGCCACAATCAAGATAAAAATACACAAACAAAAAAGTTAAAATACATATTAAATCCTATGGCTCTAAAAACAACATTTAAAATACTTTAAAATTAATTTAAAATCCCCGTTAAAAACCACACCAATTTAAAATTTTAAAATTCCCTAAAAATCCCCAATTAT
>JANHFP010001553.1:39221-55082 GCA_032468135.1 Calamaria suluensis
CCATAATTCAATTCACCCCACCCTCCCTGGAAAGGCTCTGGAGCCTGGGGAGAGTGAAAAAGGGGCCTTCCCCACACACCCAGGCACTCCAGAGGCTGGAAACGGCCTCTTTCCCGACTTCTGGTGGGCCCAGAAGGCCCGAAAATTAGCTGGCCAGCGCCCGCATGCACATCAGAGCTGAATTAGGGCAATGCTCAAGTGCCCACTGATATGGCTCCAGGTGCCACCTGTGGCACCTGTGCCATAGGTTCACCATCACTGCCCTAGTGCCTTCCTTTTTGTGAAATCTTGGATCAGAACCTTTGTGGCCTGGTCTGTTTTTCTATTTGTATGCAAATTGTTAATTGAACTTCGATATCTGTCTGAAACAAGCCATTAATTTGGGATAGAACTAAGCGTAATGCATACTCAAATAAATGTTATGTACAGAAACATTTAACTGAAGTTTCTTCAACTATTTCATCTATTGTTTTGTCAGTAATGAAAATACAAAAGAGGGCAAGAGGAAAAATGGGAACTCTTCCTTGAGTTCAGTCTATCTAGAGTAAAGCTAAGTGTATATAATTTGTTTTATCACACTGGTATTTTGATAATGTAAAGAGCCTCTTAAGTATATGAAAAAAAGAGACCGATGGATGCTCCTTGAAATAAATGCTGCAAGACAGTCTTTGATTTTTTTAAAAACTCAGCTTTTAATTAGAGTTAACATGACTATTAAAACTCCCCATGACATTTTTTTAATTTGAAGAAGGGAGAAGAATATAGCAGATGCAATCCTCTTAATCTGTATTTGAAAGCAAGTCTTCCCAACACTTTAGGAACTTTTAACATGTGGTCAAAATTGCATCCTCTGGGCCAGCCTCAGTATGTTAAATATGTGTATATATATATATTTAGTAATCGTGTCTGTCTGTTTTGTTCCCTCCAGACATGGACCAAGTGAACTTGTAAGGAGAATGATCCAGGCAAAAATTGTCCCATATGCTAATATCCAAGAAGAATCTCCCATTGGTGCTAGTAGGTTTTCACATGCGTATACAGGTATGTAGGAAGATACTAATATTAATGAAAGAGATGTAAGAAATTTAGAAGAAGAAGCTGAGCTGAGCTTTCCCAATCAAGTGTTAATGTCCTGATGAAATTGAGGACCATCTGCATTTACTGAAGATAGAAAACAGCATTGTTTTCCAAGCTCATTTAATACAGTATTAAATCTCCTTTGTTGTTTTAGTGCTGAATGAATTAAATTGGCTATATTTAATTTATTAATTAATTAAATTGGAAGGGGATCAGCATTACAAAGATTTAAAACAAATGGATAAAAATCATTTTGGGATTTCCTTTAATGTATATGGTGAACTTTAAGGTATGAAAGTAGAAAATCAGGCTAACAGGTTAATAGCACTTGTCTTGGAATAACTGAAAGTAATCTGAGTTATTTGTATTGAAAACTTTTTAAATTGGGAACTGAGTTACAGTGTGATTGAAATATATTATGTAGTCTTTTCCCATTTTAAGAGAGGTGGAATGGTTTTACTGAAATCTAATAACGAGATACTATTCAAAAAGTGAATGTTTCAGAAAGGAACTTCCAGAGAATGAGGTCAGTGTAAAAAAGTACTGAGATATTAGAGGTAATACAGAACTAACTCAAGAACAAGTATATCACACAACAATATGATCAGCAGAAATATTCTTATTTTTGAAACAAATGAACATATTTTCTTAAGTATTCCTCATGGTTTTATGAGATATGTCCATATCATCTAGCATCATGCTTAAAATATAAGCTTTAGAAATACAAAATGTATGTTTTAAATATTAAATATTTAATTAAAAAAATACAAGAACCCATTTTCCATGCTTGCCACTGAGATATTCCAGCTGAGACAATCATATTAGTCATTACTCCAGTCATTACTGGTTCTGAGACTACATGGTTAGTAACCTATGTGTTTTTTTGTAAATAGGGAGTATTTGAAAAGTATTAGAAATAAGACCAAGGATGTTAAATTCTGCAGTGATTTACTTGTGCTAAACGAGATTTCAATCTTTGTATGTTGATTCATTTTAGCTTTCATTAAACTTGTTCTTGATATTTAGGGATATAGCATTATTTTGGATAATTATTTCATAATTTCCACTATAATATCACTATAATTATTATGTAAGAATGGGTGTTTAATTATGTAAACCGCACTATCTTTTGGAAGTAATTTTTGGGAATGGTTTGGAAATAATTTGGGGCTATTGTGTTTGAACATCTTTTATATCTCTATACTCGACTCTTTCTCTGGCATTATTTTCTGATGAAAATAATTTCAGTATACCTGCTGGTTTTCTCTGAATCAAAATTTAGGAATAACTAAGCTGCAGCACTTTTTTTCTGGTAGAAGAGTCACATATGTAAATGGTAGTGATTTTTTGAAGATTTGTTTTTTAAAACTTTGTGTGAGCTTCAATTTATACACTTCCCAAATACATTAATTTCACAATGGTTGTAATGTATTCAAATAATCTTTTCAGAATCAAGTGACTTTTAAAAATTGGAATAATGCTAATTTTGATTAATAAATGGAAATCAACTTGTGAAAAGCAAGAAGGCAGGTTGTCTGTAAAATAAGATCCATTTATGTTCATTTAGTCTGTAATACAACACAACATGAAAGACACATGGATTAAGCATAATTTATTTTCCTTTTTTTAAATGTAAGCTGGGAATGCAGTTTTTGAATCCTAATTGAGTACCATTATGCCATCCTTATTGCCACCTTCTTTCTCCATTTGTTTGTCCAAAGGGCTTGACTTTGATAGTTTCTCTAAACATGGTGACATATAGAGATTGTAACTATTTGCCTCTGTATTCATTTTCCTTCTTATTAATATTGTTCACATTCTGATCACTTCAGGAAGCATCTAAATGATGACGGCTATTCTGGAACGGATTAGCACTTTGTCCATCAGTGGACAACAACTCCGTCGACTTCCTCAGCTCCTAGAAGGAGGCTTTCCCAAGATGCCTTGCACAGTTAAAGAATCTGATGTGCCCCAACTTTTCAGAGAACCCTATATCCAAGCTGGCTATCGGCCCACAGGTCAGGATTGGCGCTATTATTTCTTCAGCCTCTTCCAAAAACATAATGAGGTTGTTAATGTTTGGACTCACCTTCTGGCTGCTTTGGCAGTGCTGCTGAGATTTAATGTATTTGCTGAAGCAGAGAACTTGTCTCTGGAGATCCACTCCTTACCTCTCTTCATCTTCGTCCTTTCTTCTGTTACATATCTGACATGCAGCCTCTTAGCTCATCTCTTGCAGTCCAAGTCAGAGATATCACACTATACATTCTATTTTGTGGATTATGTTGGAGTCAGCATCTATCAATACGGAAGTGCCCTGGCCCATTTCTACTACAGCTCCGACCAAGCCTGGTATGACAAGTTTTGGCTTTTCTTCTTGCCAGCAGCTGCTTTCTGTGGATGGCTCTCGTGTGCTGGCTGTTGCTATGCCAAGTACCGCTACCGCCGCCCCTATCCCATCATGAGGAAAGTGTGCCAGGTGATCCCAGCAGGATTGGCATTCATCTTGGACATCAGTCCCGTGGCCCACCGTGTGATTATGTGCCACCTTGAAGGCTGTGAGGAGTTGGCTGCTTGGTATCACACCTTCCAAATACTTTTCTTCCTAGTCAGTGCTTATTTCTTTTCTTGTCCAGTTCCTGAAAAATATTTCCCTGGGTCCTGTGATATTGTTGGTCATGCCCATCAAATTTTTCACACCTTCCTTGCTATTTGCACACTCTCACAATTGGAAGCCATCTTCTTGGATTACAAGTACAGGCAAGATATCTTACTCAAGCGACATGGATCGCTCTCCATCATCCTGTCTTGTGGCTCCTTTTTTGGCTTAGTTGCTTGCAGTGCTATCACTGCACTCCTATTGCGGCGCAAAATCAAGGAGGAACTGGCCATGAAGGCATCCTGAGAGACTGACAGGAACAGGGTTCAGTCCTGATGTGCTTGAAGAAAAGTAGGAAGAGGGAAGTTTATTCAAGTACTGTATATAAATAAATTAACCAAGTGGTTTTTCTTTATAAATTATAATCAAGGAATTAATTACAGGGAGGCACTAATTTATTAAATATGCCTTATGCCCTAAATATTTTTACTAACTGCCTATTGCTGGGCAAAGGGCATTAGGATACTTAATTGAAGAGTTATAAAGGCAGATTTTTCTAAATGGTCTTTTATTAGAGAAATTTGTATTATATGAAAGAGGATACTAATCACTAACTAGAAGACTAGAGGATTGCACATTTATAAAGCTCTTATCTCATTGGGAAATTGGAATTGTGTCTGGATTATACTACTTCAGAATATAAACTAGGATGGGGTCACATAAAAGAAAACTTCCTTCACACATTGGGTCAAAGTTCCTAATTTACTAGTTTATATGTAGGGTTTTTTCATGTTAAATCATAAGGTCCATTATCTGCAGTCTGAAATGGTACAGAGTAGTCATAGGTTTCTGACTTCAGTGATGATTAGAGCAAAGATTATGGTGAAGTTGATAATCTCATTTGGTCTGTTTCATATTAGCTGCAGCCTTGATACCACTGGAATCTATACAACTCGAGTAGTGCTGAATCTTCCCGAGTTGTAAGCTTCAGAAATAGTATGGTGGTAGAATAGCAGTCATAATTTGGTAGTTGTCACTGTTAATCTTTCAAGCCCAAGTTAGCTGAAGCAAAGAAAGGTAGAATTCTCTAAGGAAGCAGACGTTACTAGCTTCTTCATGAGTTGTTTTACAATGTCAACAAAGAAATAGTCATCTGAAAACATAGGACAAACAGTACTATCATTGCTATCAAAATAGGATGCTATTTTCAAGGTTAATAGTGCTGCTGAAAGGCACTATTTTATCATTTTAACACTGATTAGCAGCTGACTATATATATATCTGGTGTTTCTTCCTAATGCATTTCTGCATGCCTTCACTCATATTATTGTTAAAATGTTAGTTTTCCTGGTTCCTTCTTGATTTTAGGTATCATGGTGTTACTCAAAAAAAGTCATTTGGGACTTTTACAACCTGACTGTTATTCTGACAACCAAGATAAGGGTAAAGTACTTCTTCCCTGTTTGAGCACCAAGTTAAATAATTAGAGGAGGAGCAGTTTGATTGTAAAAAAGTGTTACATGGACAAGTACCATGCCATAGTACCAACAACATATTTCCCTAACCAGTTTTATTTGTGCTTTTCATCACTAGGAGTCCAATTGGGATGTGCTTTGAGTTGTGTGCTATTTAACAGATAAAGTTTTATTTCTTCTCTTCCAAACCCAAACACCATATCCAAACAGAAATTGCAGCTGTGGAATATTTTATTTAATGTTGTTTCCTGTGAAATGTTATTTGCAAATAGCAGACTAGCATATAATTGAAAGGTGTGTGCCAAACTTGGTTTCTGATGATGCTGGGAAGTGGAAATCACTTTGCATATGTGGACATTCATGACAGCGACTAACTCCATTTGCAGTCTGGCAATGGTACACTCAGATTTCAAATTATAATTTCCCATCATATTCTTCTTAATATTCAGTATATCAGTTATCTAAGATGTCCAGATTTATACCTATTCAAATTTTGGTGAAAATGCTTAACATATAGGTACAAAGACAAGTGTAGTCCAAGCTGGATTCAACAAAAATAATTAATAATAAGGTTTTTTTAAGTATTAGAAATGGGTCCAGTCACAATAAATTTAAACCATTTTTTGCCAACTTAAACACTGAATTTTTTTTGTTAAGAATATATAAACCATAGGAAGAACATAAGTAAGTCCATCAATTAAATCTGATGGAATGTATGAAAATTCTTAGTGGTTTTATATCACCACCTAGTGGCATAATCAACTAAGATTTTTTAAATAGCTATAATGGCTTTGAGAATTTTAATTAGGTTGCTACTCAGCAGATATACTTTTCATTAAGATGTTTCTAACTAAAGCCAATAAACAGACTATGCTTATTTTTTCATAGAACATACATTATTGTTACTGTGAACTAATTTGCATTATTTTCTGTGACTTCATAAATGATACCTTTGTTTCACAGCATGTTCTCATTGAACATGTATTTCATGCCTGTAACTTGGTTGCTTACAAGGTGGTATACATTAAAAAGTTTAAGCTACTCTAATCCATTGTAAAATGTGTACTATAATCAGCATTAGTCAAACTGCAGAGATCCCTTAAATATAATTTTAAATATGAAAGTACTCTTAGAATGTATGACTGGTTACTTAAAGAAAAATTGTTGTGTACTAAGTTTCTTTAAATTGTCCTTCAGACTTTTTCAGACATCTGCCTCCGATAATTCCCAGGTCTTTTTACTGCTAGTTCTATATATACACAAAATGTTGTAATTAGGACTGGTGCGTCCAAGTGAATATGTTATTATTAGAAGCAAATGTGATGAATAAAAGGACTGGTTTTTTAGCACGTTTCAAAGAGTTGGCTCAGAATGTGCAGGAAGGGCACCTTTTCAAACAGTTAAAGCAGCCATGTCTTCAAAAAGGTTCATGTAGCTATTTCAGGAGCTAATGCTGACTGATTTTGCATAGTTATGCTTGCACAACCACTTTCCTCCCCCCCCCCCCAAGCTCAGTGTTGCAGAGATCACATGGAGCACTCCTGAAGCAGCCACATGCCATTTGGAGAGACTTTAGAAAGCCTTACTGCTTTTACGTTAGTTGCATAGATCTAAAGCAATTTTTTTCTACTTATTGTTTTTTCATTCCAAAGTGGTATGATTTGGCTGGTTTTAGATTCTAAAAATTGAAGTCTAGAATACACAGAGAACAGTAGGTTGGGCACTGCTAGTCTAGTATTAATAACAATAATTTCAGATACAATCCAAATTATTATTAGAGTTCCACCATTATGAGCATTGTTTTAATAAAACTAGCCTTGCTATCTACAGACTCATGCCTGTTTTGCAGTTGTTAACTTCAGCTTTATTTGGATTTGACATCCAAACATTGTGGTAGCAGACACATGTTATTTCCAATACTTCAGATAATATGTGGTGGTTTCAAGTGTGCCTTGGATGTTTATATCTTTCAGAGGTAGTTTTAAATATATGTATTTTAATATAGGCATTATTTGTTTCTAAAATGAAATGATAAGAGTTTACTTTCTTTTTAAAACTGTTAGTTTTTGAATTATATGAACAACTTCTGTATTAAATTCTTGAAATCTGCATTATTAACATTTGTACTGTGTTATAAATTGTTGAAATGTGCAATGGGAAGAGGATATCTTAAGTAAAGTTTAAGAAATTGATGTTTTATGAGAAATTTGTTTATATCAAAATGTTTATATATCAAAATATGGTTTCTGTATGATTTGCAAGATTAAGGAAGAGTGTTAGTAAAAATTGTTTGAAGAAAACCTTGATGCTTCTGCAGACGTGGTCTGTATTTAATGCTTGTATCACGTTAAAAATGCCATTTACATTCAAGGTTCTGATAGATGTAATTATTACAATACTGAGTACAAAGTAATATTGCACTGTTTCCCCTTGTGGAGACCTCCGAAATCAAATCACAATCCATCAGAAAGTGTTAGAATTGAGTAAATATTCAGGTGAGCGACAATGATGTTTCCCTTTTACATTAAACAATCTCACTGTGTTTGTAATAACAGAATATTCTTGTGGTTAAAGCAACCAATAATGATTGTATTAGTTTAATTTAGAGATTTACACAATGCACTGAATGTGCTAAACCATACTAGTTAGCTTTTTGCAGGACACTGAACCATAAACTATATTTTAGCTTAACATATTGTGTAATACCCAAACTGCCTTCACATTTCACATAATACCCACATATCTACTGTAATTTCATAATAGGGCTATTGTAAGAATTCAGTACATAGCGATACATTAAAGGCATAGATTTACTGATAGATTTTCCCTAAGGCAAGTATGCTTAGGTATGAAGCCCTTTCCCAACTAATTTCCAATTTCATAATTTCCATACCAAGATTTGCCCTTGAAAAAATAAGTAATTTTCTGCTAATTTCATCTTTTAATATTTTTCACGCTGTCCTGTGAGTGGAATAATCATCCTGTTCAACTTTATGCTTCTGAAAAACTGCACAGATTTTTCATGTCATACAAATAATAATCCATATAGATATACCTTCTGTGACTCAAAATGAGTTTTACGAATCCTATGGGACATACATAGTGACTGTGTGCAAAAATATATAACTGTAGTGTACAAATATTTTCCTCGATGCTCATCTAACAGTGGTGTTATCTTTTTAAAAACAGCGGTTTTCTGTCAACATTTTTTTCTTGAATACCTTTGTACATACTGGTCTGTGGACCAATATGTGTGACTCTAAAGATAATGACAAAATGGGTGTGTGTGTTCTGAGAGTGGATTATGGAAGAAGGAAATGAGCCTGCTTTGCTCAATTAATATTTGAGATCTTATGTCATCCTGGACAAATGGTTTTTCAGTCCTTTCTTGAAAACCTTCAGTGATGGTGCAACCACAACTCTGGGAATCAAGCTGTTCTGTTGATTAACTGTTCTGTCAGGAAATTTCTTAGTTCCAGATTAGAGGTCTGGAGAAACTTCCTGATAGTGAGAACAATTAATCAATAGAACAACTTGTCTTCTGGACCCATGGCTGCACCATTGCTGGATGTTTTCAAAAAAGAATTTGACAAATATTTGTGCAAGTTACTTGCCTTCAATGTTCTTGTATTTAATCTCTGCATAGAAGTCTTGATATATGTTGTTCCAATCTTTCTGGTTTTGCTGTAAGGGCACCACTTCAGCAGGATTCATGTTCAATAGAAAATATGCATTTCACTCTCAAATTTCCAGTCTGTCCAGACATTACATCATTAAATGTAAGTTGATGCAAGGGATACAAATTGTATGATTTGAATAATTGTGCAAATGACATACAATAATATTACTGTAATGACATGCATTTAGATTCAGCAGACATTTAGGTTTACAGATATCCTCTCTCTCCTCCCAAATGATTCATTAATTCAAGTTTCACTATAGATAAATTATGACATGGTAAATAGAAATTATATACCAACTGGGAAAGATTTCTAAAGTGTGAAGGACAGGTTCAGATGCTACCATGCAGACAAGAAATTAAGCAATGTCATCTGATAGGGAAAAATGACATATTGGAAGTGGGAAGGGAATACTGCATGTATGTAGTATTGCATACAGTGGACAATCAAGAAGGCTAATAGAGTTCTAAGAGAAATAAAGTCTTCCTAATAATATATTCACATTCTTACCATCCTAATTACTCAGTTTTTAAACCCGTCCACCTACTCTCCTCATGCGCCCCCAAACTGCGCCCGAAGTAAACTTTGCTGCCTTGTATTAGGCTTGATCTCTCGTGTGTCAATCCTCTACACAGGAGCAAAACGGCAACTGCTGAACCACAATAAAAGCAATTGCAGGAAAACCAAATTTCCAGCCAGCCTGTTTATATCCAGACATTTCTTTCCCTCAATCTAGTGCTACTGAAAGACGATGCAACGGTGTGTGTGTGTGTGTATGAGATAATATAGCAACACAGTGACTCGAGCCAAACTCAACCGCCGGCTGATGAAAAGCGGCACCTGAACCTACCAATCGAGCTGAGCTCGTCGGTCGCTGCTGCGCAAGCGCTCTTAGGAAAAAAAAATGAAAGCCCAACTGTTGGTGGTTACCGAGGAAACGGCGTTGCTTAGTTACCCGTAGTAGCGGATCCTTCCCCTGCCAAGCCCTTCGCTGCTCGACCGTCCATCATGAGCCTTCAGCCGGTGCAAGGCTTGCCGCTTGTTCCGGGCTCGTCCTTTCGGGACCCGACGGTGAGGAAAATCTCTTTTTTTTCCCCACATCACAGTTCCTCCGAAATGTCTAGCGGTATGGCCCATTAGATTAAGGACCTCCCCTGGGTTTGGCGGACTTGGGTCAGAGACTCCGATCGACGGCCATCCTTTAAGAGCGAGATACTTCATAAATAATCCTACTTTCCTGTCATTGAATGTGACGGCTCTAGTTCTTTAAAATATGGCTTTAAAATAAAAGGGCTTTCAAGCCGATTTTGTAGCTATCTGTATTTTTTAAAGTCAAACCTGGTAGCTTTAACGTTAGATTTTTTAACAAAAGTTACAGAAGGGCATAAAAATCTTCCGAGGCAAAACATTGAATAGCCTACTTCCTTTTCTGCTCTTACTACCAAATATTAAAACAACTTTTGGTGAATGTTTTTAATTTAATATTATAAATGTATCAGACGTCAATGTGATATGTCATCTTATGCAAATTCACCAATAAAGGAGAATATTTGTAGCTCAGGATTGAAATGAGGGGTCCTTGAGCTGTTTTTTTGTTTGTTTGTTTTTTGAAGACGTCTATGGAGATTCTCAGTCATCTAGATCATGGTTGTCTCAAAGGAGCTCCCCCCCTTTTTTTTTAAAAAAAAAGAGGCAACTGGACTTTTTGGCTTTTCTTTGAAGACATTTTGCTTGTTGTCCAAAAAACTTCTTCAACTCTATTTTATTTTCTCACAGATGTTTCATTATGTTAGGACTGATGATGTTACTTAGTTTGGGTAGTGAAATATCTAAGAAAACAGCCAGGCTCAGAAAGCACCAAGGAGTGCACCAAGGAATATGTCTCATTAAATTTTACATCAATATGTTAAATGTAGTCTAAGAGTATTATTAAAACATATTTACTTCAATATTCCTTTTATTTTTATTTTTTCTAAGTATAGTCCTTATTAAAAAAATGTTTGAAATTCTATTGTCCTGAAGAGTTTAAAACTCTTCTAGAGGTTGTGAACTATTATGAATAAAATATAATTACATATTTTTGAGAAAATTACCTTAATATATTTTTAAAATTGTTACTATATGGAAGGGTCATAAATGAAATTTAGCTCGAAAGACAAATATATTTGAGAATTGAAAAATAAATGTGTTATTTTAGATATATCAGTCTGGTCAGCATTTGAGTCTATATTTTTGTTGTTCTGTAGAAAACTGCTTTTCATCGTTCCCAAACTCTAGATTTCAAGAATGGTTTTGCCTTTAAGAAACTTCCAACTAAGGGGATAGGTGGAAATCGGCTTTATTTAAACCAGTTGTCTCAATCTGAACTTGATGAATTATCCAACAAGAGACCCACCTTAACTTATGGTGAACCTAAACAAGCCCCACCTTCAGATTTCATCCCAGGACATGTGGCTTTTGACAAAAAGGTATTTTCTCAAACATCTGATTTCAGGTACAGGTATTTATTGCAAAATTAAGTGTTTAAGATTAGCTGTTTATTTCTGATATCTATTTGTCATCCCATGAAAGTAGTCCATATCAAGAAACAAACTTTGAAAAGACAGCTGGGTTTCTCTTCCCTTTTTATAATATACAGAATTAAAAATGTCTTTCTCAGGCTCACTTCTTTTTATCTATTAACAGAAAATATTGTTAAATATCTTGTTCTCCTTCACCATCGTTATGTCTACTTTCCTCTATACTATCAATAGTTTATTTACATGTTTTAAATCTTGTAGTGTAGAGCCAGATTCAAGTACATCCTCTTCCTTGCAACACATCTCTGGGCCAGTCATTCTGTTTAGCCTATTTCATGGAGATAGAATGGATCAACATATTAGTAATCTCCAAGTTATACTTTGGGAGAGGGTTTGTAGGCAGTTTTAATTCTAGAAAAATAAATGTTACAGTGTAGAATTTAATATAAGGCATTAATGCTGTGTAAAGAGACTTCTACTTCTACATTTAAAGTGACAATATTCTAAATCTAAGTCCAGCATAAACACTGTTATAGAAAATTAAAATGTTTTAGGTTGGTTGTATTCTTGTCAGTCAACAGTTACTTATAGTTATATATACATTTATAGCTGTTTCTTCCACAATTGTATCATCATAGGATACAAAAGAAAATTTGCCATAGATTGCCATTGGTATCATCTTGGTTCTAAATAGAAATTCCCTACCTTTGATGAAGATACCACAACTTTTTGTAAACTTAGATTTAAAATAGAATAGAATAGAATTTTATTGGCCAAATGTGATTGAACACACAAGGAATTTGTCTTGGTGCATATGCTCTCAGTGTAGAAAAGATACATTCATCAAGAATCATAAGGTACAACACTTAATGATAGTCATAGGGTACAGATAAGCAATCAAATAATATTAGGAGATAGTCAATATAAATTGTAAGGATACAAACAACAAAGTTACAGTCATACAATCATAAGTGGAAGGAGATGGGTGATGGGAAGGATGAGAAGATTACTAGTAATGCATACTTGGTAAATAGTTTGACAGTGTTGAGGGAATTGTTTAGCAGAGTGATGGCATTCGGGGGAAAATGTTCTTGTGTCTAGTAGTTCTGGTGTGCAGTGCTCTATAGCATCGTTTTGAGGGTAGGAATTAAAACAGTTTATGTCCAGAATGTGAGGGGTCTGTAAATATTTTCACAGCCCTCTTTTTGACTCATGCAGTATACAGGTCATCAATGGAAGGTAGGTTGGTAGCAATATTCTTTTCTGCAGTTCTAATTAACCTCTGAGGTCTGTATCTGTCTTGTTGGGTTGCAGAACCAAACCAGAGAGTTAATCGTGGGTTGCAGAACCAAACCAGAGAGTTAATCGAGGTGCAGATGACAGACTCAATAATTCTTCTATAGAACTGTATCAGCAGCTCCTTGGGCAGTTTGAGCTTTCTGAGTTGGTGGAGAAAGAACATTCTTTGTTATATTTTTTTGATGACGTTTTTGATGTTAGGTGTCCATTTTAGATCTTGCAATATGTTAGAACCTAGAAATTTGAAGGTCGCAACTGTGGATACTGTGTTCCCTAGTATTGTAAGACGTGGAAGTATGGTATTGTTTCTTCTGAAGTCTACCACCATTTCTATGGTTCTGAGTGTGTTCAGTTCTAGATTGTTCTGGTTGCACAAACTGGGCCAGAGATGTGCTGCAAGGAAGAGGATGGATTTGAATCTGGCTCTACACTACAATAGGAGGCTAGATGTTCAATCTCCTGTCTATATGCAGATTCATCATTGTCTAGAATGAGACCAATCACTGTTGTGTCATCTGCAAACTTCAGTATCTTAACAGATTGATCATTGGAAATGCAGTCATTGCTATAGAGAGAAGTGGGGAGAGCACACAGCCGGGGGGGGGGGGGGCTGTGCTAATTGTATAGGTATCTGATGTGATTCTGCTTAGTTTCACCTGCTGCTTCCTGTTTGTTAGGAAGCTTATGATCCACTTATAAATGTGTTCAGGTACCTCTAGCTGCTTTAGCTTAGCTAGAAGTGTATCTGGAATGATGGTATTGAATGTTGAACTAAAGTCTACAAAGAGGACCCTTGCATAAGTCTTTGGAGATTCAAGATGTTGTAGGATGTAGTGCAGAGCCATATTAACATCATATTAATATAATATACAGTAATACATTTCTGTCATTTGATGATCTCACACAACATCAAGTGGGTTTCCTGTCATTTTTATAATTAATATAATTTTCCTTATAAAGGGGTTTGTTTGTTTTTTGCTAGGTGCTCAAATTTGATGGATACTTTCAAGAAGATGTTCCTATGTCTACAGAAGAACATTTCCGTATTCGTCAAGTGGGCATTTATTATTATTTGGAAGATGATAGCATGTCTGTCATGGAGCCCATTGTTGAAAACTCAGGGATTCCTCAGGGCAAGTTCATCAAAAGACAGCGTTTGCCCAAAAATGATCGTGGGGATCATTACCATTGGAAAGATCTGAATCGAGCAATTAATATTACTATCTATGGCAAGACTTTCCGGATAGTTGACTGTGATCGATTCACCCAGGTGCTGTAATTTTGATTGCTAATCTACAGCATTATAGTAACAAACTATTCCTACTGCAGTATTTAATATGGGGATAAAATAAAGTTTTAATTCTATAGTAAAATATACAATTTGGAGACAGTAATTTCCATCATAAGTAGCATTGTATATATGTGATTTGTTTTTAGTGTTATGAAACATATTTTTACTCATGCTACATTATCAGCTGAGTTCTCATAATGGTTATTTTTTGTTCTTGTACACTTTCATAGTAGTTTTAGTAATTTATTTCATTTACATTTGATTGATATCTCTGTCTGTCTCTATCTGCCTGTCCCTCTCTCTAGCTCTTCATAATATAGGAGGTCTGTTTTGAGAATAAAAATAATGGGATCTCAAAAAAAAGAAGAAAGAAGCCTAAACAGTTCATCATAGAGTAGCATTTTACTCAGTTTTACTAAGATTAATACAGCCATGGCAGATAAGGCAGTGCAGGGTTTTTTTTACAAGTTCTGAAGTTTATTGCCTTACTTCATGGGAAGAGATTTTTAGTATGCCTACCACAGATAGCAGTGTCACCCCATGCTGTATGATTTTTTACTGTGCTTATTTTTATATTAACAATGTAATTACTGCTTTACAGACTTTTTTGGAAAGCCAAGGAATTGAACTGAACCCTTCAGAGCGAATGATTTTTGATCCTTATATAGAGCTACGTAAAATGCCTCCACGTATGTACATCACCCCCTCAGATTTTGATCAACTTAAGCAGTTTTTGGCATTCGACAAAAAGGTGAGCTTTAGTTTTGTTTCACATTACACATAACCTACTTTTTGTGTATTTAAAACATTTTAAGAAGCAAACAAAATCTACCCCCCCCCAAGAAAATAAATAAAATTACAGTGAATGAGGCTGTGAAAAGGTAAGTAGCAAGTACAACATACTTAAAATGGGAGAAAATTAAATTGTAGGGGCTATATAATTTGCAAGTAGAAAAAATAGGAACCACCTTTGGTGGGAAGGTAACAGGGTTCCGTGCACCTTTGATGTTTAGTCATGCTGGCCACATGACCGTGGAGATGTCTTTGGACAGTGCTGGCTCTTCAGCTTTGAAACGGAGATGAGCACCGCCCCCTAGAGTCAGAAACGACTAGTACATATGTGCGAGGGACACCTTTACCTATAATTTGCATATATGTAGAGCATACCAGAGATGCTAAGAAGTGCAGTAGTGAAACTCAGGGCTTCTTTGTCAGTGATAGTAAACCTATGTAACTGCTGAGTGAGTTTTCTGCTTTGCATCTTCAAAGATAGTAAAGCTATTTTTGGTGAAGTTTACAAGTCATTTTACTTGTAGTGAAATTTTATAAATAGTAAAATTACATTTTCATTTCATTTAACAACAATTGGGACTGAAATTTCAGTTGCTAAATGAGGTCATAAAGTACAATATCACATGATTATATCACTTAGTAACAGAAATCCCAGTCCTCTGAGATGCCGTTATTAAACAAATTACTCTGGCTTGTTAAGTGAAGTCATTACATGGTTGCCTTTTGTGACCTTTTGCTGACTTCCCCATTGACTTTACTTATAGGAAGTCGGCAAAGGTCACAAACTGAGGTGCTGCAGAGTAATTGCAAGCCAGCTATCAAGCCTCCAGTTTATGATCATATGACTATGGGAATGCAATGCTGGCCATAAGTATGAGTATTGGTCATACCTACTACTCATTCAATGTCATCATAAAGTTTGAATAGTCGCTGAATAAATGTTTGTTAAATGAGGACCATCTGTATTCAGGGAGGCTTTGTATCAGGTCCATCGGATATGCCAGTTGTGCCCCTTTCTTGATTGGGATGCTTTGTGAATGGTCACTCAAGCACTGGTCACCTCTCGCCTGGACTATTGCAATGCTCTCTACATGGGGCTCCCCTTGGGGAGCACCCGGAGGCTCCAATT
>JANHFP010001553.1:55182-66702 GCA_032468135.1 Calamaria suluensis
TTGTTAATTTTTGTATTACCTCCAAGAATTCCCAACAAAAAAGTTTCAGGTTTTTTTATTATTGTTTGTTTGGTGATTTCCTCCATCCAATTTTTTATTTGATTCCAAAGGACACCGATGATTGGACATGTCCACCACATGTGGTAATATGTGGCATTGTCTGCGCCACATTTCCAACATTTGGGTGACCTGTCCTTAAACATGTGTTCTCTATTTTCTAAGACTGGGTCATTTCTACAATAGACCCATGTTGTAAATAGATAAGCCACACTGATATTGTTCACAACATACTTTTAAACTTTTAAAGGTGCACTCCAGAACAAACAAACAAACAAACAAACAAACCAGGTTGCCTGAATGTGGTTCACTTCCCATGAATATATGAAAAGAGGAAAATATTTTTCTCTCTTAAATAATGTGATAAGAAAAAAAATGTACATATACCTGTGACGGCGAACCTATGGCACGCATGCCACAGGTGACACGCAGAGCCATATTGGTGGGCACCTGAGCATTGCTCTAGATCAACTCCAGTACACATGTACATGCCAGCCAGCTGGTTTTTGTGACTTGTTGGCCCACCGGAAGTCAGGAAACTGTCCTTTTCCTGCCTCTGGAGGGCCTCTGGAGTGTGGGGGAGGCTGTTTTCACCCTCCCCAGGCTCCAAGAAAGCCTCTGGAGCCTGGGGAAGGGAAAAAACAGGCATACTGGGCCCACCATGCCATCGCATGCCAAAAGCGGGGGAGGGAAAGCAGAGGGAAGCCATGCATGCACCAGGGGTGGGACGCATTGAATTATGGGTGTGGGCAGGCACACAAGCAACTCCTCCATGCTCATCCCCACTTTTGGCATGTGATGGTAAAAAGGTTAGCCATGCCTGGCATGTTGTTGTTAGTTGTGAAGTCATGTCCCACCCATCGTGACCCCATGGACAATGTTCCTCCAGGCCTTCCTGTCCTCCACCATCCTCTGGAGTCCGCCCAAGCTCACGCCTACTGCTTCAGTGACTCCCTCCAGCCACCTCATCACACAAAGTATACAACATGGGAATCAGCTGTAATAAGATAAGGAATGCATATGTTTTCGGAGAGGCTGATGTACTAAAATTAGTAAAATAAGAGTGCATTTATTCAGTCAGTCAGTTAGATGCACTATTGAAGTACTCATTTCTAATTATACTCTTTTATAAAGTATTGAAATGAACCCATGCTTGCCTTTCTTAAAGTTAATGTAGCATTTTCAGATGCTGGCTAAATGATATTTAGCAATATGTTCTCAGATGCTATGGAAATTAGCTCCATGATAATACATAAAACTGATTGTCTTAAAAATTTGAGCAAGCCAAGGAAGAACTGCATCTTTCAGTGTCTAAATATGTCTTCATTTGGAATAAACAGCAGCAATGGAAATCTTATCTGCCCTTTTTTTTTTTTTTTTGCAAGGAAGCTTCCCAACCTGTGTGCTGGAGATTTCTGATCAGGAGGTCTTAGAATGGTTTACAGCTAAAGATTTTGCAGTTGGCAAATCCACTACTCTACTTGGACGTACTTTTTTCATTTATGACTGTGATGAGTTCACTCGACAATTCTATCAGGATAAATTTGGCATCACTGACTTCCAGGCAGTTGATGTAAAGAAGCCACTCCCAGAGGAAATCAAACAGGTAAATGGGAAAAACAAAGAAGAAGCTGCAAAAGAGGCCAGTTTTTAATTAAAGGGCAAGGAAATGGAGGTCAGAAGAACATGGAGTAGGACTGAGAAGAAGGACTGACAAGCAGTGGAAATGAGAGTTGCTAGAGGAATTCCAGAAAGCAAGTCAGTCTTCATAGACACAAGAATAGAAGTACTAGGAAGTATAATTTACACTAAGTCAAAGTATTACTGTTTATTCACTTGCCAATGGATAAAAGTTTCAAAATACACAGTAGAGAGTTTAACTTATTATGGTGACAAAGATGCTTTTCAAATGTGATTATTTATTTAGAAATAATAAGTAAGAATGTAGTGGAAGTTAAAAACAGGTAGGAAATGTCAGATATCAATTCAGCTAGACTGTTTTTTTATTATTCCTTCCTTCCTTTTCAAATGAAGAATGTTTTTTGCTATTTTTTAATCTCTCCAAATGCAGTTTTTCCCATTGGAGGACTGATTGGAGATGAAAATTTCATTTGCATCTGTCCCTTTAATAAAACTTTCAGATTTATTAGAAAATAGACAATTCTACATTGAATTGTTTTGTCAGTTACTAGAGAACTAAGATGAACAGAAACATGTCAATGCTATTTCCTAGGAACAGAATCTCCTAGTTATAAACATAATGGTGTTTTACCTATCTCATTTCTGCTTTTACTGATGCTTCACAACAGAGTACAGCAAGGGTCTTTATTTTTTAAAAATCATTTAAATTTATTTAAATTTACTTTTAAATAATTTTAAAAAAACTGCAAAACATGTCATTTTACAATATTGTGAGTGAGGTTTCGTGGTTCAATATTGTAATTTTTTCTTGGCTTATTTTATGTACAGATAATTCCTCCCTACAATGGTTATGGTTTCCTTGAAGACTCTCTTCAAAACTGTTTCAGTTTGATTCCACAAGCACCTAAAAAAAATATTATTAAAATGCTAGAGAATGACCACAAAATTTTGCGCTATGCTGTTAGAATGGTGAGTTGTCATGATTTATAGTTTTCAGAGTGATTTTTGAGTTGGGGATTATAAATTCTTTTAATTTTACCTCCAGAGGTAAAGGTCCAAGGAGTAAAATTTCAGTGTAATAAGAAATTTTCATATATGCGAGTTTTTAATTTAAACTCTTGATGACTTTGACAACCTGATAAAATTGCTGAAAGATCAATCCATAATAATAATAATAAAAACTCTAACTCTATGTCTCACAAGTCAATGGAAAAAAAGCAGATGTTAAAGTATTATATCAGTTTTTTCAATTCAAAGCACTATGGATACATAGAATCTGATTAAAATTGAGAATTTTCAAACTAGGGAGTAATGGGAAACATATCTAGTTACTGTATGTGTACAGTGTAATTTGCCTTGGCTGATTGAGGATACCTATTGGGGCTCTACATTTAGTTCTCAGCTTAAGTAACTGTAGTCCTTTTTGTTGGTTTCATTTCAGAACACCCAATCATTTTATCACTAAGACTGCATTTCAAAAGATTTTCAGTAGTGAGAGCAACTGTAATATGTATAAAACCAGAAACCGTCTCATGACTTGATTAAATCATAAATTACACAGGATCTAGCAGTGTGATGTGGCTTTTAAATAAGTTAATGAAGTCTTAAGCTGTATAAATAAAAATTATAAAGTCCAGAAAATTTCAGAACAAAATTTATTTAAATATTAGGAGAAATTTCTTATGACTCAGAGCTATTTAACAGGAAAACAATTTCCCTTTACTCAGAAGTGGCAGGATCTCCTTCAATAGAGATATTTAAGCAGAAGTTAAAGGCATCTTCATGGAGAGTGATGTAAATGTAATTTGTTTTGAACAGAGAATACATGACTTCTGAGGTCATTATCTGAGCTATTATTTGAACAATTTAAATAATGATTCAATTGGATATACAGTTGCTTTTTATACAATGGATTAATTCAGTATGACTGAGAATTCTGGGAATTCCAGTACCTTCAAGATGTCATTTTGGGAATAGCCAAATATGAACAAGCCCTTTAAACACAGCATATTTTGCAGCTTACATTTGACCATTATTTTGTCCAGGAATCCTCAAACCCTGATGACAGCAAGAGACATTTTGTCCTCTCCTATTGCCTTGCTACTGACATGATAAGCATTTATGAACCACCTGTGCGTAATTCAGGAATTATTGGTGGCAAATATCTAGGCAAAACTAGAATCCCAAAGCCAGGATCTACTACAGACAACCCTGTTTATTATGAACCTGCCGATTTAACCATAGGTGCTATGGTAGAAGGTAAGTGGAAAGATGGAGTATAAATATTTTAGAAGCTAATATTTTGGCACATATTCATTCTTCATTCTATATTTTTTTTCAAAAGAATTTTTTTTTTCTCGGTTAGAATTATTCAAAAGAATATAGCAAAGAATTATGTAATTTGTAGCTAAAACAAGCTAGATAAATTTCCTCCAATTCCCCTTGCTTTCATTAGGCACTGTTGGGCTATTTGAGCCATAAAGTTCACAAGTGACATATCTTTTTAGGTTAGTTACAACCTGGGTTTTTGGAGAGAGATCTGACCTCGATATCCCTTGGAATGATAAAATTCCATTTTACTACAAATAAACAAAGCACTAAGAAATGGCAGAGGTAAAACATATTGTTAGTCCTCTTACAGCTTATTCCTATAGCTATACACATTTTCCTCAGATCAGAATAGAAGTAAAAATGTTGATAGAAAGTTACTGTAGTCGCACAGTTTGTCCTGTTTTGGCAGGTATGGCTACCTTGTTTCACATTTTCCTTCAGTTGGTTTGCAAAACAAAAAATAGGTTGTTAAGCTGCAAGTTTAGTTAAAACCTTTTACTTCTTCGAATGCTGACTTGTTCTTGTAAGAAATCTATGGCAAGGGTGGTTCCATGCCATCTTTTCCATTTATAGAGCTTCACAGATTCTACCAATGCAATTCAATAGCATATTGATACTTTCCAGATTTCTATTTTTCATGTTCTCCCTGTGTCAGGTTTAAAGTAAGCACATTATGCTATTGCTAGGCTTAAAGCACCTTTGTGTGCTTTTAAAAAATCTCAAAATATTCAGCTTTGTTTCTTCACCAATGTTGCCACATTGCCACCGGTGGTATTGAAAATGTGAGACTGAAAAAATGTGCACCATCCCCACCTCTGAAAAAGTTGCACAAGTTTAATCTATATTTCTGGAACTGGCAGACAGTTGGTCATGATGATGACAGATTGTCTCTTTTATGCAGTGTTTGGCCACAGGTTCATTATCATAGATGCAGATAATTATGTGTTGAATTATATGGAAAGCAATTTGGAAAGCTTCCCAGCACCTGTTGTGCAGTCTATGAAAGATCATTTTGCACCCCGCATGGCAGCAATACAGGAACTAAAGAGGTAAGCACTTGAAGAAAATATCGATAGAAATGTTCCATACCTAATATTAATTATGCTGATTCAGCAGCTGTTGGGTCTGAGGATGATGGAAGATGGAATGTACCTTTACATGATCATAGACATAAATCCATAGCTATTATCACTTTACCTTCAAACATCACAAGTAGTCACAGCTTTCATATAAAGTGGCTTTCATGATGGACCAATTCCGATTACCAGAGGATAGTGTCCGGAAAGGGTACTTGCTTTCATCCTCCACCAAAGATGCACATGATATGGTTGGTTATTGTGAGTAAAATAATGCTGGACATAATAAACTCTTCATATTTTCTTTCATGTTCCTAGATGAGTTAACTATCCTTGTAGATGATGTTCAATCAGATTGAATAAATGTAAAATAATCAGTATTGAAATGTTTTATCTATGTCACTACTACTTGCATGGAACGAGAAGTAAGTTAGAGGAAAAATTGGAATTGAATTTTAATTTAAAAAGACAGAGGAAAAGAATGGTGACTTACCTGGCAGAGCACAATCAAAATCTGTTGTTTAAAATCTGATACAGCTGCTAAAGTTATGTTGAAATGGTTTATGATTTGTTTTCAGCCACCTAATTAGTAGGCTGATTAAAATTTAGTAGAGTACTCAAAGTACATTACAAATTGGGGTTATGCATTGTCAGTGTAAAATGTGTGTGCATTACTATGACATAGAAGTACATCTTAAGAATGGCTTTTCTTTTGAACGGCAGATTATAAATTTTGTCCATTTAGTTGTAAGTCCTAATATCTCCACAGGCCCCCAATGCTATCCATAGAGAATGTACCTAACCTCAATTAGATTAAAATGCAGGTGATTGATCATAATTTTAAGAAGCATTTCAAGATGCCTGAGTCTTGAGGACATCATATGACATCATTTTCTCCCTCTAGGTTAGCTTCCAATGAGCCTGACCCGCAGGAGCTAGCTGCATTATTGGAGCAGATTCAGGAACACATGAGGCGGCATAATTTTCTGCCGGACAGCAGTATGCAGGAAGCTTTCCTTCAGCAAGATAAAGGTGGCTCAGGGCTTCTAAACAAAGCAGAGTTCTTTGCCCTTTGTGACCATTTTAAAATACCAACTGATGACCCAATTTTCCAAAAGGTAAAAATGAGCTGGCAATCTGTTCTATCTGCAAGCCAAAACTGATCAACAGTGAGAACAATGATAGAAATGTTCAAAAGGAGAAATAACTGTATTTAAGCTTTTGAATTTGGAAATACAGGTAATGGGGCATTAATAGTGTTCTTTCCATAATTCTAGCCATACGACTCGGAAACTGATCAATCTAAAGTCATTGCGGCTATACATTTGCTTTCATTTCTTTCTTTATAGTACGAATAAAAAGATGTGGCATAATACACAATAGAATACATAATAACAGAATTGGAAGGGACCTTGGAGGTCTTCTAGTCCAACACTCTGCCCAAGCAGGAGACCCTATACTATTGTGGACAAATGGTTGTCCAATCTTAAAAACCTTCAGTGTTAAAATGATATATGTGCCTATATCATGGAGAGTTACAATCTGGAATGTATCTTTATATAGAGATTTCTTGCCAATTCATATTGTAATTAATATAATTTTATCAGTGATGCAATTATGTGATAATTGTCATTTGAAGCACTAATTATTTAGCTAAAATGTTCCAAAGTCTTTCCCAGATTTTTACATACAAGTAGGTATGATGGCAGAATTTCATTGCTAAGCAATGTAGTTCTAAAACTTGACATCATGGGACCACGTTGTTTAGCAACAGCAATTCTGGCACTCACCATTGCCATCATTAACTAAATTCCATTGGTCATTAGTCAAGGATCCACTCTAATCTCAGCTTGATCCCTCTCAGCCCCAAACCTCAGTTCTTCCAAGGTAAGTGATTCCCTTGTCTACAACTCCTCCCAACAGCCTCTTCTTCCAATCTCTACCCTGCATTGTGTTGTGGGGTGTATTGTGGGGTGGCAAGCAGCTTCAGAACCTCACACTTGTGGGACTGCTTGCTATGCTGCAGCTCAGAGGCAAGAAACTCCTGAGCTGCAGCCACCTTGGGATGTAAAACCCCAGCTGTCTCAAGAAGCCCCTGCCACCCTAGCTCAAGTGACCCTGCATTCAGAAGCCCCTGGTGCTGTAGCTGAACTGTGCTGTCTTCCTGCTGATGCTGCTACATGCCTGGCCCCTTGAGGCCTTCTTGCCCAGGTCTCACAAGGATCTTGCAACTTGTGACATTGGGAAAAGCCTCACATGGTCAGCAGCAACAACCTTACTGGGCATGCTAGGTCAACAGTGGGAGCAAAAATATGGTAAAGTCCATATTTGGTGGTGGAGCCCACAGTGACAAGGGCTGTGGAGAACAGGGAGCCCAAAGGGCAGAAATGGGGAAGGTAGGTAGATGATAGGTGTTAAGCTGCTAAACGCCTGAATTTTGATCACGGGTCAAATGGGGCTCTGCAACAGCCTTAACTTCAGAGACTGGATATAAATACTATTTGCTCAGCACTGTTGTAGCTTCAAAAAGTAATTGAATAAATCATCATAACTCAAGGACAGTCTGTATTTAACTTAATTGTACATGTTCATTACTATTATTCTTTTTCATTTCAGTTTAAAAGAACATTGATTGTCCCTGATTTTTTTCCCACTTTAACAAGTATGCTACCGAGACATCAGATTTTATTTGAATGGCAGGGACTTTGGATTTTGTAATAAGTAATAGATTTGAAAACAAAATTGAAATGTGAAAGAAAGAAATGTGATAAAAATTATCTGGGTAAAACTGCATTATTTCAGTGTTCGGTAGGCAGCCAATTGTTTCCTTCTCCCAATAGTATATTATGCCTGTGTTTTCGCGTACTGCATCCAGCAATTAAAAAAAAATTAGAAAAGGAAACAGCCTGTTTCATTCTACTCTGAAGATTAGAAACAAAAATCTTACTACTGGACATGTGGCAGTTTTTTAAAAAAAGGAAGTACAGCATTTGCAACTTTTCATTGGTTTCTCTCTCTCTTTTTTTTTGCAGCTTATTAAAATGTGTTCTCAAGGGGAAAATCAGATAAGATACCCTGACTTCCTCAGAGCTTTCCAGAATTGATTAGTTCAAAACTAGCAGTTACCAGCTGTACAAGATCAATTTCAATTAAAAACACGAATTATTGAAAGCTGCTCTGGTATTCCTTCCTTTTTCTACCATATATTCATCATTTTCAAAAACAGTCTATCACAGCTCGGATTCTTCTAGTAGCGCGAGGGTTATATAATTATGCAATCATTATATTCCTACTTGCCATATAATTATGGGTAGATCTTTATTTTATTGCCTGGGAAGCAAGTGACACTTGTGGGATACTGTGTCAATGTAACTATCCTTTAGTCCTTTAGGAATAGACCTACTTTATCAGGAATAGACCTACTTTATGAACAGTATGCCTGTCTCCCACAGTACTATATTTTACAGACCATAAGACACACTTTTTTCCCCAAAAACATGGGGGAAAATGTCTGTGCGTCTTATGGTGTGAATCCGTGTGCCCTGGAGTAAGTCCGAGTGCAGGGGAGGAGAGTATGTACTGGCCGGGAAGCAGCGACACATGGAGGAGGGGGCGGTAGAAGCTCCACCCCAAAGCACCCACTGCTTCAAAATGCTGTCCGAAAGCCTTTTGGAAGCGGTGGGTGCTTTGGGGCGGAGCTTCTACCACCCCCTTCTCCCACTCACATCCTTGTGCCCAATCACACAAAACAAGGGCAGGGCTGCTGCAGCCAAACACTTTCTCCCGAAACCACGCTTCTCCCGGGTCTCGGAGAAAATGGAATTCAGAGCATGGGAATTCCCAGGCCATTCTCCCTCCCTGTCCACTGTCTGCTCCCCCTCTGGCTAACCACTCTTCCATGCAATGACTTGGGGAAAACAGCTCCTGGGGAAGGCTTTCCCACCCTAGGAAGAAACAGCTAGGAAAGAGCTCCAGGAACGGCTCAGAAAGGGTTTCCTGTGCCCAGCCTGCCAGCTCCCATGGCTTCTGCGCCCCTTCAGCCTGAAGCCCCTGGAGAGAGAGGGAGGAGAGGCTTGGGAGGGGGTCCCCAAATGCGTCCAGCAAGGGAGGGGGCTGCCTGTCAAACCCCCCCTCCTCCCAAGTGGCTTAAGCCGTTGGGGGAGAAAAGGAGCGAGCCGTGCAAATGCCTGTCTTCAAGACTCCTCCCAGACCTCACCCCCACCTCCCCACGGGCTCAGGCTCAGGCTGAAGGGGTGCAGGAGCCATGGGACAAGCCTCTGTGAGCACGGTGATGAGCGAGGGGAGCAAGAGTGCAGGCAAGGAGCTGCGTGTTAACCCAGGAGTGGACAAAATGCCGCTCTACCCTGTGCCTTCCTAGCCGGGCAAAGGAGCAAACTCAAACTCCCCCTGTTCACAGAGCCCTCACTGCCCCGCCCCCAGCCCTCTTCACTCATTGACAGGCATAGCCTGCTGCACCTGCTCTCCTTTCTCTGCTGTGCCGCTCTCGGCCGAGACCGGTGCCAACACGGGAATTGCCCTGCATGGCAATTGCCCTGCATGCCCTACACAGTGATAATGGTTTTTAATGTCACGTTGACTGCTGTTCACTCAACATGGTTGAAATATTATTCTGTTATAGTTTATTAAATATTTTAGTACACCATTTGCTTCAGAATATTTTTTTTCCTTGTTTTCCTCATCTAAAAACGATGTGGGGCGTCTTATAGTCCGAAAAATACGGCAAATGTAAAGCTTGAAAGCATTTCAAGAAGGCAAATGTTCTCTTTCTAATGGGTTAAGTATATGTTCATTTATGCCATGTAAGCATTTTTTTAAAAAAATTATTAAACAGAAAAAAAAGACATAAACTAAAAAGAATCTCTTTGCATAGTATTGTATAACTGTTTACATATTTTGTTATTATATTAATATATATTAATATTATTAATATTTTAATATATTATTTATATTCTATACAGCCTATATGTAGTTAGAAAAATAAGACAAGCAATACATCCCAACCAGACAAAACAACATTCAAGGCAAACACCATAAAAAGAGGCAATCTAAACACCCCTCTTATTTGTTTACCTAAAATTCCATATCAATGTCTAATGCACACATCAGTGGCTTAAACTTTACCAAAAGTTTTCATTACTTTCTATATCTTCCCTACACCATATACCATTTCAGATTAAGGATGACCACTACTTTGATAGCAATCTCCACTTGGCTCCCTCTACTGAAGAACTAGCGGCCAAGGACCAAATTTCTTGGTTTGAATGATAAACACCGGATCCTTTTGCAATAACAGCAAATTCACATAAAATTTAGTAGTAGTAGGATGATAGGCATTCACTCCATCCACTATTGCATTATTCTGTAAGATTCGAGGCATTAAATTGTATCTCTCTGAGGAAAGCTGTGCCCCATCCTGGTAAGCAAATGCTTAGCTTTGATGTTATCTCTGTCCAAAAGACATTACAGAAAGTTAACACTCAGAAAGCAGCGACCCAGATAATATGCCTGGGGGTGTTCTTAGGGAATATGCAGACATGTTGGGTTATGTTCTTACAGATACTTTCAATCTTTCATTGCAGGAGGCAGTGTTCCCATTGTGTTTTTTAAAAAATCTATGATTAGAGGTTTTAATGATTAATGTCCGGTTATACACTTACGACCATCATTATGAAATGTTTTGAGAGGCTGATTAAGGCATTCATGTGTTAATTCTATTTGTGGATTTCGGTTCGTCATTTAAAACAATCATTCCTAGTAGACAAACTGGACTTTTTAGCCTTTAATGCTCTTTTGTGCAACTGCATTGCTGATTTTCTTATTGAGAGGCTGCCGAAGTTCACTCCCTTCTATCCAGGACACAGCAGATAAGCGCTGCTTGAGCAGGGTCTGCAGTGTTGTTTGGGATGCTAGACATCTTCTTCATGACCTCCATTCTTTGTTTCCATCTGGGAGGAGGCTTCATGGTATCTGAAGCAGAACATCCAGATTCAGTCACAGTTTGTTCCATACAGCATCAACAACCGTGTGAACTCAAACCTTTCCTGTTTCCGCTATGTGTTCATGGACAGTGATTAATGTTTGTGTGTGTGTGCAAGTATTGCACACACACACACACACCTGTATGAATGTAGATATATATATATGTATATATATAGAATGCTTATATGTGTGTTATGTATGTGTGTAGGTAGAGATATACTTTCTTTTTAGAGCAGGTAACAACATTTCAAGGGACACGGTGGCTCAGCGGTTAAGACAGTTGAGCTTGTCGATTGGAAGGCCAGCAGTTCAGCAGTTCGAATCCCTACTGCTGTGTGAGCTCCCGTTACTTGTTACTTGGCTTCTGCCAACCTAGAAGTTTCGAAAGCACATAAAAATGCAAGTAGAAAAAATA
>JANHFP010001553.1:66802-83318 GCA_032468135.1 Calamaria suluensis
AATATTATTCTGTTATAGTTTATTAAATATTTTAGTACACCATTTGCTTCAGAATATTTTTTTTTCTTGTTTTCCTCCTCTAAAAACTATGTGCGTCTTATGGTCAGAGGCGTCTTATAGTCCGAAAAATACGGTATATCCCACCAGGTTCAGTCTGGCAGGGTTGGCGTGCTCCGAGTTCCATCTTACAGGTCCTTGGAAGTGTTCCTTTCTCTGTAGCAGCGCCTATGCTGTCCAGTGCGGTTCCCCCAAGATGTGTGTGACTCCCACACTACTGACTCCAAATGTGTGGCTTTTCACTGAGGTCTTCAGTGAGTGCAATGGACACTCCTTTTCTTTCTTTGTTTCCATCCAGAATTGGGTTGTTACTTGTTTTAAAATGTTTTTAACAATTTGTAAACCATCCGGAGTTGCTGGGAGTCAGGTGGCATATAAATTCATTTTATTATTATAACAAATGCACAGAAAAGTTAAATTCCTTAATCATTCATCTATGCCCCAGTGAAGTTGAAAACATGCATTACAAGAATTTCAGGATTCAGAACTTTCCAGTCCCTAAAGCAGGAGGGCAGACATTTAATGGCAGTCTGTTGTTAACATGATTTCCTTCCTGTTGCCTGAAGCAAGTGAAATTATAAGCCTTCATTTAAGTAATGATAAAACGTACTTAGGTTTACATATAAAAACCAAGTAAGCTGTATCTTATATGTTTCAACAGAGCCACTATACTTGCTCTGTCCAGAATTTTCTTCTTTGGGACTTCTTACAATCTCAGCATATTCCATAGGAGTTTCAAGCATGTTCAAATATTCTGATATTACTCAAACTAGGCAAGTAGGAAGCCTGCAGCAACGAACACCAAGCTGGTTAAGAACCATGCTTGCATAGTTCATGGCGAAGAATAAATTAGTAGTGAATGAACAATGGTACTTTTCATCATTCTATGCCTTTTTATTTCAGAAAAATAGTTGTATCACAGATTGCTTTCATAAAAGCACATTAACAATAACAAAAAAAATCACAATTTGAATTTTCCAATGGTGGGAATAAAACATTGAGAAAAAAACCCCCAAAAATTGTCCCTTCCCTCCCTGCAAACCAGGAGACAACAAGATTAAATTTAAATATGCAAAATTAGGCTTAGATTTGGTCCATAATAAGAATTACTAATGGGAAAAAACCCAGCCATGTATACTTCTAATATAACATTTTCTGCTCTATATTGTCATTTGTAAAACAATTATAATACTTAATTTCTGAAGAAGGTCAACATAACAAAGCCCTTAGAAATAACCCTGATGTAGCTGTGGTTTCAGGATAATAAAGATTTTTTTTCCTTCTGGAAGACACAAAAGAATGTATAGAGGTAAACGGTTTTCCATTTAATAGTATCAGAAACAGAACAAAATCTTAATTTCAACCCAACTGGAAGCAAATTATCTGCAACCTTCACAATGCATTTTACGTAACATCTACAATTTGTTTAAAAAACAAAGCCTAAAAAAATTGTATGGGTAGGACATTTAATTATTTTGCTATCTGCTTTATCCCATGGATACTTCAAAAAAAAGCAAACCATATACTATTTCCAAAATCACAAAGATTTACTACTTACTGAGCTTTGGAGCGCTTAGTTAGATCTCAATATTACGCTACATATCTATTGATCCATCTGGGCCAGGGATAAGAAAATTCGTGTCCATTGCAACTTGTTGAACCCCATCATGCTCCCTAAGTTTTTTAAAAGTTTCAATTTAAAAAAAAATAAATAAAATTGGGAAGGTGGCATACTTCAGAGTGAACCACCAGCCTGTAGCATTATCTACTGGGCTAACAAATAATACCTTGGGTCTAGTTCACCATTTGTTAAATGGGTATTTTGTGACAAACCATATCTAACCTGACACTCATTCTGCAAACATACTCAGTATATGGTCTCAAAATTCCAAACATACTTTGACCCAAAACATTTGCTTACCCTTGACGTAGAACAAGAAAGGAAAGGCACTATGAGGTTCTCCGCACTTAATCCTTTGTTAAAGGAAGAGTACGTCCCAGAGCTAATGTTGTTGCCCCCAACCCAAACAAATATAATTACATTATGGAGAAGTACTTTTCCCATTTCTTTTCCTCAAGATGATATCACTCACAAAAGATCATAAATCAATACAACCTTTTTTAATTGAGAAGTGGGAGAAACAAGAGTATAGACTAGAGGAACCAAGTTAATTAAGATTCAGGCTGTTATTATTTAACTTAGAGTGAGACTATGCTTACTCATACAAAGGCAACTTTAGGTTAAAATCCCATTTGTGTTGGTGAGTTGTCTCTTCAGATCCACACACAATATCTACTGAGACAGCAATCTGAAGCAGACCATTAGTGATGGAAAGGAATGGTAACTCCCCTTAAGTTATTTTCACTTGTAACACCATTCTTTTACTTTAAGAATGAAAGCACCCAAAAGTAGAAGTGCACAAATTGGTGGTGTCTTATGTATGTGTAACTTTTGCTTAGAATTGCAGTTTCAATGACCACAAAGTGTTTTTTAAAGGCCCCGCTCCTAAATAATTACAAAACTAAGCATAACATTTAATTCCAGCAACAGATGCTGTGAAAGATTCTCAAAAGCAGTTATTCAAAAGGAACTACAAGGACACATCCAAAATTAAAACCAAGAGCATCTAGTCTGGAAATGTTTGTGATATTATGGATTGTTCCATATTACAAAGGAGATTCTTGCATCTAGAATAGTTCCAACAATTACAATCATCAAGCAACTACTTATGGTCAAAAAGACATAGAAATTGAAGCAAAACATCCAGCAAAAGTTGTCCCTTTTTGAATAGCTAAACTAGTGCATACAGTATAAGTAAACTACAACAATACATATACAAAGAAAAACCAATATGAAAGATAACAAGATTGGAAAGGCTATGTGATAATGTAAGGCACTTGCACAAAATTGTACTACAATTGAAAACTTGGTGCTGGATGAAAAGAGTTGGACTAACTGGGTCAGGGTAAGGCCTGTTTGAAAGCTTTTCTGCAGCTTTCTAGTTCTTTGGGAAACCTAAGTCTTTTGACTGAGCTCGGTGCAAAGTCAGAAAGCTCCGTTTAAGATCAGAATTAACAAAAAGCATAAGGAATTCTAATTTAGAACACTGATGTAAAGAATTGGTGTAAAAGAAAGCCTACAAATTGCACATATATTTTGGGATCCCCAAAGCACTCCCAAAAGATGCAAGTAAAATATTTGGATTTTTATTTTTATTTTTTTTGTGTTTTGGTAGCTTTGGGGAAAAACTAAAAAGAGTGCAGTGAATTCATTATGTTTCCAGAGACTCAAAACACTTAAAAATCAAGGCAATTTTATTACACCCACTATTGCAAGATGTTCATCAATATGCCACACAGGCCCAAGAGTGGTTCTTCTGGTGGTAGAAGCCATACATACCTGCTTTGCAATAGTGGTGGGCTTTCTGTTAGGTTCAAGCAATAGAGTTACCGCATTCACATATGCATGTAGGTTGGCCCACCATATCTGACCTACTTAGCACCATCACTAACCCAGTTTACTTCTTCACTCCTGTATAGAAATGATACAGATGAGGTATATTTAGAACTCAGTAAGAGCTAAGGAGTGACAGGCACAATATGGTATAGTTGATTTCAGCTCAGAAGGGCTCTGATCTGATCATTTCAAGATTTTGGTGGGAAGAAAAAAATAGCTCTCCATATAGTCTCAAGTAGTGCCAAGCAAGAGATGGATAAAAAGAGACCTATGATTCTTCAGAGATATAAATATTGAGTCTTCTTCTCTTAAACTCCCCCCAAATTTTACAGCTAAGCCATATCCCTGACTCAAGAAACGTATCACTACTCATTAATCATGCACCGTTGTCTGCTAAGACTGCAACAATCCCTCTTAACAGTTGATCTAAATGCAAACCAGAGATGCTCTGGCAGGATGAAACTCATTGCTAATGTATTTGGTTTGGTAGGTCTTAACTTATGCCGACCTACTTTAGACACAATATAAGCATTCACAAAAAGGAGTAGTTGGGTCAAATCCTGGGACACCCAACCACTAAGTATGTTTTCTATTGATTTCATTCAAGCTATTAATGAAATAGATATTTCTATTCCAAATTATGGCAAAAGAGCATAGAAATAAAAACTTTCTTCTTTGTAATATTTGAAAAGCAGAACATCGTAAGATGATCCAGTTACACTAGGGCTTAAAACAAGATAGTCATGAAGCAACTCTGCTGAATAAAGTATGCTTAAACATACACAAAGGAGAACAGAAGACACTTTTCATTAAAACAAAAAACATTGAAGATGTACAAAGTAACTCTAAAAGTTTTGTGTGAACAACCCCAATTTTTTTGTAGGTGCTAAATCAACTTAACTAAAAGAAATGTAGGAATGGGTGGCTTCCGAGGTAGATTTCACTTTTTAATATCATCCACCAGCTTAACAAATTATGTTCTCCCCTTTTGATATATTATTCCTTCTCTCCCCTCCCCTATCTTTCATAATTGAACCTCATAGAACTTGCTAAGCAACTAGGAACTAAATTGCCTTCAATCTGAATAAAAACAATCTCCATAGTTTTAGATATAACACCACCAGGACAGGCATGAATTCAGAACCTATTAGATGCAACTTAGAAAAAGAGGTGCTTGGGAAAAGGAATAACAGGTTGCAATTCTACACCACAATGAAATGGAATAAGCCTCTCTGAATTTGTTGGAATTTACTTCTGAGAAAATATGCATTGGAATACATTTCATAGACAAAATATTACTATTCTATGATTGGATGGTGTTAAACATGAATGACTCAAACTGCAAGGCTACACTAGCACTTCCTTGAGAAGGTCAACAGATAAAATCTTCAACATGAATGATATTATCCTCTTGAGAACGTATTGGTGTCTTCTCTTCTTCATTAGTAAAAATGCCCTGAGCTCCTTTTAAATGAATGGAGAAGCTTCTTCCTTCCCTCAAGATGCTATAGGCTGAGACTTCCTAGGCCAATGAAGATGAAAATCATACTTCACACATACTAAACTGACAGGACAAGTACATTCTCCTTTTTTAGGAAAATTCAATTGTTTCTAAGAAAACATTAATTCTGTTTTAGGACCAGAAGAGAAAGATAAGAAAGAGGACCATATCTGTTCCAGTCTTCAGAAGGTAGCTAAAGCTACAAATGAAACTTTAACTTTGAAAATTGAGCATGATAAATCACAAACAGATCAAAGTAACCATTTGTATCTTTCCATCATGTTTTCAAAACCTGACATATCCTAATCATTTGACAAAGCTTACTGAATGTGTAATATAATTACATAATAGAGTGTACTCTTTGAACAGGACTAAAACTGTATTTCTTTTAAATCCTATCCTTGCAAGACTGCATTTTCTAGAGAAAAAGAATTTGTAGTCCCCAAACCTACTCTCAGAACCAAATTCCAAAATGGGCTGAAGCTGTAATCTCTCCAAGCCAAACAACAGATGTAAGGAAGTGAAGGAGAAAAAAGGTATGCTGGGAACAGGGTTCTAAAACAACAACAACACATTTCTGGGGGCATGAAAACAAGCAAAACATTTTTTTGAATTGCACAATAAACACCAGGACAAGGAAAAGCTTTTGGTGTTCTTAAGCCTCTCTGTCAAGGA
This sequence comes from Calamaria suluensis, assembly GCA_032468135.1. Classification (NCBI taxonomy): domain Eukaryota; kingdom Metazoa; phylum Chordata; class Lepidosauria; order Squamata; family Calamariidae; genus Calamaria; species Calamaria suluensis. Next base: position 72,493 of record JANHFP010001553.1, read on the forward strand.
TGAAGGCCTTTTGGTTATTGCAAAAAGAGACAGAGACAGAAAGACATGAGGATGGGGGAGGAGAGAGAACGAGAGCAAGAGAACTTGTTCACTATGTGGGCATATCACTTGAGGTGGAGCATTGTGAGGACTGAAGAGAGGAAGGTGCTTCTTATTTCCAGAGTCCTCATTCTTGCACCTCTGTCTCCTCCTCAAACATCCCATGTCGACTGTGCTTTGGCTCTACGGAGACTTGAGTTTCTTGTTCCGTGGTGAGGTACCGTTTTCTGCCTTTACTACTCCATTTTCATGGTAACCTGTAATGGAGAGTGGGGAAGGGGAGTAATAATGAGAAATTTGTTTTAACAGATTGGTTTCTTTGTCATGTTTCTGGAAAGAGAGACAGTGGTAGCTGGTAAGAGGCTTCCAGTTAGGTGATGGAGACCCAGTCTTCTTCGGAAATGTCATGTCACTTCATTGCCCAGTACAGATTTCCCCAACCTTGTGCTCCCCAAATGTGTAGGACTGAATTACCTAGAATCTCCAACTAGTGGAGCTACTGAGTGAAATCACAGTGAAAAAGGCTCGCTTGCATAACCCATAACACAACAACGTAGATAGGAGCATCATCACAGGAAGCATTTCTAGCATAGCAGGAGCATTGATGCCACTGCTGAACCGAAAAGCTTGAGCCAGCATAAGCCACTTATTTACATGCTTTAATTTAATAGAATATTTGCATATTGATATGCATTATATTATTTATCACTGCCTTTTATATAATAAAAGTAAATTAAACTATATTGCATATTCATGGAAATAATTCTTTGAATGAAATGCACACACTTTGCTGCTGGGTGACTAGGTACAAGTCACAGAAGGTCCATTGCTTAAAGGGGACATTTCCTCTCCCCTGCTTCCAAATCTTTGCTATTTTTTTTCCTGTGTCGGAAAATCGGTTCTTGTAATTTTTCATTCTTATTAAATACTTTTATTAAAGTGTTTAATTAAGAATCTACTTCCCAATTAGTTATTTTAGCCCATCAACATTTAGCAATTGAACTGATTAATAAGAGGCATTCTGCAGCTTGGTCAATCGGGCCGGATGCTCACCAGATTCCCTTTTCATTGTCTTTACTTGCTGCTTGAAGTGGACAGTGGCTGGAACCCTTTTTCTAGTGTTCTGCTCATTCCAGTATTCACGCCAGCGTCGCAACTGGAAATGAATGAAGCGCCACATCATCCAGGCCTGTGAAAAACACAGCAGAAGCAACACGCCCATCCTAGGAGGAGGAGGCAAGGCAAAGATATTTGGAATAAGAACATTTGGATTTAGGGTGAGAATCATCACCTGCATGCAGTCACAGCTCCTTTAGGGGTGAGCCACGGGGGACCTGGGGAGCCCTGGTCACTCTCCCTCAAGGATCACTTGATCAGTCCTCTGTTAACTGAGAAAAAGGGACAGATGGCTGCTCCTCTGCTGCTAATGCTCTTCTGGCAGGCAGGCCTGGGATGACCATGGGACGGGGGGTTAAATTCAATTTTAAATTTTAAATTTTGGAATTGTGTTTTATTTGTTGTAAACCGCCCCGAGTCTGCGGAGATGGGGCGGTATATAAATTTAAATAAACAAACAAACAAACAAACAAACAAATAATGGCAGGAGCAAGTAACCCTGTTTAGCATTACAGCTTCCCCAGGGAAATAAGCATGGTCAGCAGGAGGGATGGTAAAGCTTTACTGCAAAAGTCAAGACCAATCCTGCAAGTTACAGCAGTTTAACTGTCTTGGAAATGGTTTTCTTTTTGGAATGACTTAAGGTGAGAGAAATTGAGGTTGGCAAATCCCAAGAAGCCGGGTCCTAAATTCTGCTTGTATATTGGTAGACAGAATTTATGTTTTGCTCTGTAGCTATGCACAACATCTTAAAAATATGGTAGTTGTCTTTATTCAGATGCCTCATCACACAATAAATTATCAAGCTTATTATTTTAAAATTATTGTCTTTGTTTACCTAGAACATGAGTTCTATAATAATATCATTGTTATATTATATATCACAGCTTTAAGCATATACTTCACATCCATTTTTGTATGCAATAAAAATCCAGGAATGTAACAAAATAGTGACCAATTAATTTTATGATTACTTTATGATTAGTCAATCACAGAAGATTGGGCTGGGCTATGGGAGACTTCATGCCCACCACTTTCTAGAATGAGTTCTTTACATGCCTTCCTATTAATATTAATCCTGGTTAAACACTGCATCAAAATTAATGTTACAAAGCAATTTCCCCCCAAGCCAGGATTGCTTTGTCCATCATTTTTAAAACAGTACTGAACAAGATTCCTCAACAAAGGACAATCCCTATCAACAATGGTGTCACTGTATTAGTTAACAATATTAAAGCCATCAAGGCAAAAGTTTTTACTAAACAAATATGTACAGAAGAAGAAGCAGTAATGCTGCTACTTTTCCCCAATCTATCATGAGTAAGTAATGTGAATAACTATATATATATTCTAAATGAACAGAGAGATGAAATGACAATCCCTGTTTTTTTTTATAATCATCCAGGCCCCAAGCCTTTGATCTTTCGTCAGCATCCAGAACTCATAAAAAACTTACCTAAAAAGCAAAGTGTTGAAGTTTCCTTTTTCAGGGTTAAATGCCTGGTTCTCCACTCGAGCCAGCCCAAAGCCAATGACCAGCACAGAAAGGGTGAGGGTGAAAAGTCGTGAGATGACAAAAACTACTGCCCATGCATTAAACCTTAAAAATTTTAAAAAAAAGATTATTGCATTAAAATGTGTCATATTTCTTTATACCTACTGTCACTATGTGCTGTTCTCTGGACGATTGTCAGAGTAACCTGACTTATCAATCACTAAGAATGCAGTTCTTCCAGTAACATTGAAAGCTGAGATCAGTCATCTCATTTCTGATAAACAGATTTGCATCACGTATTGAATGTTTGAGACAAAAAAAAGTCCATGTAATTCTTTATCCTCATAGATTGAAATCTATGGTTTTTCCTATTTAGTAGAAAAAGGAATTTTATTCCCAAGCTAACAAACCATCACATTCAAGTTATGCTAGCACTAAAACAATTCAGCACATTAGAAATGACAACCCAGCTCCAGAATTGCAAAAAAGTTTACTGGTGAATTTTCTAATCCTTTGGCCACATTATCCAAAGTTCACCCAAGAGCACTTACAACTTTTCATTATTTTCATCTGTGAAATAAAAAAGGCGAGCCATGTGGAAGAGGAATTCAGCAACATACTGCAGCAGCAACAAGATTAGTCCTAGGCGTGTGAGGCTAGAGACAAAGAGGAAAAATGTTTCATGAATTTTCTCCACAAAAACTCCACAAAAAGTGACAATAAATCATCTCACCCTTCCCTTACAAAATTCATCAATGAATCCTGATGTGTTTTATCAAACACCTGCAAATCCTAAATGAAAATAACATGATATGTGCAATATAGACCAAAGCCTATGGAATTTGTTTCCAAAAACACTTATATTTTTAAAAATGTAAAAGATTGAGATTGGTCCAAAGTCACTCAGAGACAGTTTTTGTGCCTAAATTGGGATTGGAACTCATAGTCTCCCAGTTAACCTGGTGTATAAAGAAAAGTAACAGAAAACAGAATAACAGAGTTGGACAGGACCTTGGAGGTCTTCTAGTCCAACCCCCTGCTTCGGCAGGAAACCCTATACCACTTCAGACAAATGGTTATCCAATAGCTTTTTAAAAACTTCCAGTGTTGGAGCATTCAGAACTTCTGGAGGCAAGTTGTTCCACTGATTAATTGTTCAAACTGTCAGGAAATTTCTTAGTTCTAAGTTGCTTCTCTCCTTGATTAGTTTTCACCCATTGCTTCTTGTCCTGCCCTATTCTTTGGAGAATAGGTTGACCTTCTCTTCTTTGTGGCAACCCCTAAGATATTGGAACACTGCTATCATGTCACCCTTAGTCCTTTTCATCAAGCTAGACATATCTAGACAGTTCCTAAAACTGTTCTTTATATGTTTTAGCCTCCAGTCCCCTAATCATCTTTGTTGTTCTTCTCTGCACTTTCTAGAGTCTCCACATCTTTTTTACATCATAGTGGCCAAAACTGGATGCAGTATTCCACGTGTGGCCTTACCAAGGCATTATAAAGTGGTATTAACACTTCGCATGATCTTGATTCTATCCTTCTGTTTATGTAGCCTAGAACTGTATTGACTTTTTTGGCAGCTGCTGCACACTGCTGGCTCATATTTAAATGGTTGTCCAGTAGAACTCCAAGATCCCTCTCACAGTTACTACTATTGAGGGAGGTACCACATATACTGTAAAAGTAAACAGTAACACTTACTTTAAGAGATATGCTCCTGATATATGCACTAGATAAAGGGTGATATATTGCAACTGACGTGGAATTTCTTCCTAGGAAATAAGAAAAAGTCAGTGTTAATTTTAAGAATATAGGAAACTTGTTGTGCACATCTGTATTACCTTAAGTTGTTCCCTTAAGCAACTGGGAATTAGAGTCAGGATTATTCATAAGCATTATATGAATCCATCTTCAAAACCTTCTGTTCAACCTGATCCTGTGAGCTAGGATGGTAATATTATAGCTGAGTGGAGGAGAATAATTATGTCCAGCAGTTTGGCTTCTGTCTGAGCTACAGGAGCAGGAGAGCCAGCTCCTTGTGTTGTCTGCCACACTGGCAGATTATGGATTTATTTAACCAACTTTCTAATGGACTAATGTCAAGGGTCTCTGTTGTAGGTGGAGAAGTGGTCTTTATATGGGGAAAGAACAGTTTTGTAATAGTGAATTTGGGGTTAATTATTTCAGCCTCTGAAACATATCTTAAAGTAAGAGTGAAGAGAACTCCTTGAGTTGGCACTCACCTTTCGCACCTTCTGGAAATATAATTCAGGCAATGTATGCAGCCAATAGGACAACTGACAAAGGTAGAAAAACTTAACCTGGAACCTAGAATGTAACAAACAATAGCATTGAGCAATCAGTTACTGCAAATATTTCTTCTGTTCTTCCTACTGTGTTATGAACATCCCTTTGGGAAGCAGCCTGCTATGAAGCTGCTTTAGGAAACAGCAACATTTCCAAATTTACTTTGGAATATAACAACTATCCATCAACATGTAGCATCCTACAGTAGTTGGTAATACCTACTCTACTCCCAAATAATTAAATTACCAAGCACCAGTGGTGTTATTTTTCACCATAATTTATCTCTATGATGGAAACAGAAGGGAAAAGAGCTATTTTTGCTAATTGTATACAATACTCCATTGTATTTTGGTTCCACATACAAAGAAGCACATATCCACATTATATTACTATGTTTTCTCTAAGAAGAAATGCAACTTTGATGCTTGAACAGGTTGTTACCTACATAATGGGCATGAGCTTTTGCTAGACATCATAAACAGGAATCACAACTTTAGTGGCAGTTCAATTTTAATTCAATGCAATTGCTTAGTTCCTTATAGGATAAAAACTTTAGGAAGCCTGGACTAAATATATGTCTCAAACTACACACGATATCAAAAGATACACATTTAGAATCAGGTGGCAACCAAACATATTAATAATATTTAGCAGTAGGACATTCCCAGAATCTCCCAGAGACAAGTGGTATCAAAGAATCCTCAGACCAGGAAGATCTTAGTTCTGTTCTCTGTTCTGAGAATCTTCTGGACAAGTTAAAATCTTTCTATGGATCTGTGGAATACCAGGTAACTTAATGACTTTAAAAACTAGTGGTTTATTTTGCTGCTGCCTCCAACCACAAAAGAAAGATTAAAGTCCTTTTAAAATGTTTAAAAATCCTTGAAGTATATGGAGAAATAATAAGAGCTTCCGTTATGGTTGAGGGCAACTTGGTTCACTGAATTTTAAGAATAAATGAGAGGCACATGGTCAGAGAAGTCTGTTAAACCATAGAGATTTATTTCTGAACTATGCTACACACGGGGAAGTACACATTTCTCTCTTCTTTTCATGCAGAGTAATTTGTTTTGGAAAAATGTGATGCATGATATGGTCTCTGGCTTCTGGTAAATTAAGCACCAGAAAAAGATACCAGAGTAATAACCAAACAATGGAGGATTACAACTGGAAGACAACACCTCTAAAGCTCTGCTTGCACTATAAAATAAAATTCTTAATTGGAACACTTTCTCCCTTGGAGATGACATAAAGCATGACAAAATCTTGGAGGGCAAAGAAGTGATATTAAGAAGCATATGAAGAAACTGCTTGCTTCTTCATATGTACATGACTTATATTACTATTATTTTTAGATCAATGTCAAAAGTACTACCTTTTCTTTCCTCACTGTATGTTCTTTGTGGAGCTATTGACAGCACAATTTAAATGAAGAATGACATATATAGGTAGAGTCATCCCACTTCTCCATTTAGCCAATGGTGCTCTTCTTGCCATTTTATGAAAAAAATAGAGAGAGAGAGAAAAAAAAGAAAACTCCAGTCTTACCCAGATAGGTCAATGTCTGTAATTGCCCTGTGTCATCCTTCTACCCTGTTGAGTCCTACAAGTCTCTGCCTGTTGGTCTGTTGTCCTTTAAGAAAGTAGCTGAAGGCTAATACTGTCATTGTGATAATTATAGGGTCTTGGTGAATAAAAGTGGGAGAGCCGTATAGTTCATGGGCCCTAATGGTTGGAGCTCACTGTTGTGAGCTGGAACGTACTTAGGGTCCACACACACACACACTGGGATGGCTTGAAGCCAAAGCTATGCCCAACAACCAGCATGCAGGTGGGTCACTATGTTTAAGTTATGAGCCTGAATGTAAGACTGTATTTTGCTTTATGGTTAAATGTAAATAGTTTTACTCTTTGTAAATACATCTTCTTTTATCACATGGAGATAAAAGGGTTTGGGGTCTTATTGCTTTATACTTGATCCCAGTCACTTCCTCACTGTTCCTAGCTACTTCTGTGGTATTGATCACAGCTCAACATACCCAATACAACTCCTATTCCTCTCGGAAACATAAGGTGCCTCCTCATCGCTAGGTAGACTCTGCATCTTATGGAGCTTGGGATGTCTTTGTTCTCCTTAAAAAAGCTAGGTTTGTGCTTGCAATCTTGGCATTGTTCACAGGAGGGAGCTATGAGATTGCTTTAGAAGCCCTGAAGCCCTGAATGCCCTGTTTTTGCCACCATTACTCACTGCTGACCTCAGATGAGGAAGGAAGTGGTTTTGTTCAGTTGTACAATGGTTATGCTGTGGCTCTCTTGAAGGGTAGAAATAAAAATTACCAAAACATTAAGTACTTACGGGAGATGAACATGAGGGTAGCTTTCCCAAAGACTTTTGGGGTTTGATAAGTATCCTTCCTGGAGAGAGGAAGAAAATCAGAGGAAGACACATAAGTCAGCAGTCTTCTTTGCTATAATGACCCTTACACAAATTCTTGTGGCTCATGATAAAGTAATCATCAGCAATCCTGATAATCCATCTATATGTTCTTGATTGGTTCTTAAAATCTCCCTTTTCCTCAGAGGCAGAGGCCCACAGACTCAGGTGAGAGAAGAACTTGTTCAGTTCACACCATATATGGGTTTCTGGATATACTGCAACCCCAGAATACATTTAGGAACACAAAATTATTCCTGTTCCAAGCAACCCAAGAGACACACATATTTCACAAGAAAATCCTACAACATTATATATTCCCATGTGAAACATTTGTACATCTCTAACATATCAGATGGATTGGAAATCTGGTAGGCCCAAGGAAGGGGTTTGGAAGGGACACTGGTGCCTTCAGGCATTATTTTTAAGACCATTGTGTAAATTCAAAATACAGATGCCAGAAAAAGTAATTGAATCAAACAGGAAGGAATAAATCAGTTTTTATTAATTGTGTGATCATCAATCATTTGTTCTGATAGCAAATAAGACTGCTACAGGAGCATTTTTCTAACAGATTAACATTGGAAACAAAGAGGATGGCTGCTAATTGTAAGCCCTATTTTTGAGTAGCATTATATATCTGCTTAGAAAAAGAGAAAGTGGGAATAGAAAATTCCAGTTTCATCTAGCAAAAGATTCACACATTCTTATGACTCTGTTCCTAGAAAGCAAAGATAAAGATAGGAGCTAAACACATTAGTACCTCTTACTACCCTATAAACACAGGTTTCTACCAGTGTAGAACAAAATCCGGGGGGGGGGGGGGAGAGAGAAGCATAACCCAAAGTAGATTGGAAATCTGGACTCGTAATTATCCAGAAACCCATCTGTTGAGAACTGAATTTACAACCTCAGAAGTATATAAAGACGTAATCCCAATTTCTAATATTATGCCTCTATAATTTGCAGATTAACATCTTTAACCAATTTCTTAGGCAACAAGAGGCCCTAGTTAAAACATCAAGGAATTAAAGTGTAGCATGTGGAAAGTACAGAAAGGGAAAAGCTTGATTTACAAAAGCCACAAATTAAAGTCATTCATCCTGTTTGCTTTCAAGGCAGATGGAGTGGAAGGTGTGAGAAATGGAAGCAATGGGACAGACACTCCCACCTCCTTCATTTTGAAAAGGACTTTTGGAAGCTCAGCTGTTCCTCTCAAAAGGATTGCTTCAACTAAATAAATCAACAAGAAATAGAACGATTATAATAAATGCACTGCAATAACTGTAACACTTTGGCCACTTAATGAGAAGGAAGGACTTGCTGGAGAAGAGCCTAATGCTGGGAAAGATTGAGGGCAAAAGAAGAACAGGACGACAGAGAACGAGGTGGCTGGAGGGAGTCACAGAAGCAGTCAGTGTGAGATTAAATGGTCTCCAGGGGATGGTAGAAGACAGGAAGGCCTGGAGGAAAGTTGTCCATGGGGTTGCAATGGGTCAGCAACTAACGACAATAATAACTATAATAATAGCTGCTTTTAAGGTGGCTTTCCTAGCCATTGCCAAAAACATGTAACTTGCCAGTGCATTTACAGAGCATGAAATAATTAAATTAGGAAAAATTAGGAAAAGAAAGCAGAACTATTTGAAGTTGGCAAGCTTGCTCACTACTTGGTTGCTTTACCAATAAATATCAATTTTTATCATTCATTTTGCTGCAAACAAGGCTGGTAAGAGGAGGCAGGGCTATCTCTTCTCATTGTCTTCAGCTGAATATCAAACTCAACTAACCCATCAAAGTATATAAGTAGTCCTCATTTAACATCTACTCATTCAGCAACTGTTCAAAGTTATGATGGCACTGAAAGAGGGGCATTTATAACAGATCTTCCTAATTGTAACTGTCACAGCATTCCCAAGGTCACATGATCATGATCCCAGCACTTAGTAAAGGTTAAAAAGGTTTTCCTCACACATATCTGCTAGTCGTTTCCGACTCTAGGGGGTGGTGCTCATCTCCGTTTCAAAGCAAGCACTTTCCAAAGACGTCTCTGTGGTCATGTGGCCGGCATGACTAAACGCCAAAGGTGCATGGAACACTGTTACCTTCCCACCAACGGTGGTCCCTATTTTTTCTACTTGCATTTTTACGTGCTTTCGAAACGCCTAGGTTTGCAGAATTGGGACAAGTAATGGGAGCTCACCCTGTTACCCGGCACTAGGGATTCAAACCGCTGAACTGCCGACCTTCCGATCGACAAGCTCAGCTGTCTTACTCACTGAGCCACCGTGTCCCAACAGTACTTAGTAACTAGTCTCAATTATATCATTGTGTCCCATAGTCAGATGATTGCATGCTACCCAGAATCACATTTGTGACATGGGCAGCTGCAACAATTTGATAGCTAGAGCAGCATACAGCTAATCTTGGCTCATCTTGAAAAGTGAAGCAGGTTTGATTTGAACCTGGTTAGTATTGGGATGTGAGATCACAGAAAATCCTACAGCTGTTGGGGAGATAGGGAAAGGAAGAACACATTCTAGTAAGCATTAATGACCAGCCACTTCTACACTATTACAAAGAAAAAACATGGACACATACACAAAGTCATCATGAGCTGAGATTAATAGAAGGCCACTTTATTTAAATTATAAAAATGCTCTGCTTTCGCTTCCTTTTTCTCTTTTGTTCTCATTTATCACTGGAAAAAAATCTATCTTTAAAGTTGTCTTTTTCCTGATAGCTGCAACTGCCTTATCCAAATTGGAAGCACGCATAACGTTAATTGTCGTACTTCTTTCAATATTTCTGGACCACGTCTTACAGAATAACTGGCTTTTTGTGGATATGCCTTGGTAGCTATTTTCCATTAAGATCACCTGAAATTATTCAATTAGATTCATTTATTCAGTATTACTTCCTCTAACCTCATTAGTCGTCTTCCAAAAATTATTAGATCTCATGGCAAACCAAAATCAGCTTACCCAATTTGGTGCCCACCACTGCAAAATGAATGAATGAATGAATGAATGAATGAATGAATGAATGAATGAATGAATGAATGAATGAATGAATAATCCTGCCGTTTTGGAAGTGAGACTAGTGCATTTTTTTCATATAGAATGAATAATACTTCAGGATAATTTGATTAAATAAGCAGGAAGATTTGCTTGTATTTAGTTAGTAACTTACAAAAACCTATACAGCCACCTAATTCATTTTCAGTGACTCCATAACTATATCAAAATATTTATTATACACAACCCACATCAAGAAGATCAAGGAACTGAACCAAATTTATTTATTTATTATTTATTATTTTAATTTATATACCGCCCCATCTCCAAAGACTCGAGGCGGTTGACAGCAAAATTAAAAACAGAACAATATACAACTTAAAATAATTAAAATAATTAAACTAAGCTGTCCTCT
>JANHFP010001553.1:144144-157535 GCA_032468135.1 Calamaria suluensis
GCAAGCGTCTTTTAATTTCTTGGCTGCAGTCCCCATCTGCTGTGATCTTGGAGCCCAGGAAAATAAAATCTGTCACTACCTCCATTTCTTTTCCATCTATCTGCCAGGAACTAGGTGATCTCATTACCCAGTCAGGAGTTTGGTTATTTTATCCCCCAGTGAGTCATTTACTTGGCAATAGCAACCAAATGAGCTCATGTCGTTATCAGAGACATACTAGTAAGATAGGTAGCTTTCTACGCACATCTACCTCCATCTGTCCCCAATTCCCACACATAAGTCACTTTTTTCAGTGTTGGTGTAACTTGGAATGATCACTAATGAATGTTCTGAGTCAAGAGCAACATGCAGCTGTCAAGTTTAGTACTTTTCTACATTTTCGCTCGCCTTGCGAATTTTTAGCAATTTGGGGTTTTTTTTGGGACACAAACATTTACGCATTTATTTGGGGTTCTGTTCATCTTCACATCACTGTCATCCTCAAAATAAATATCTGAACAACGTCTTCCAGCATTGCCTCACTCCAGCCTCATTCAAAATAGTTTTCATCATCATTTTTATTTTCAGTTCCCTTCTTCACCCTCCTGGAGGCCTTGCTGGGCTCCCTTCGTCCACTTCTTCCAAACCGTTTTTTAAAAACGTCCATCAAAATCCCACTTTCCTGCCTAAGGTTAATTTGGTTTTTCATCGCTCCCAGGAGTTAATTCTGGCAGACTTCTGCCCTCATCCTTCCCATCCTCAGGAAAGGCTCTGGCATACCCTGGATGTTGGAAGGGCTCTTCGAACTTATATCAAACGAACTTCTGTCTTTCGTAAGACAGAATCCCTGTTTGTTAAATTTCAACCATCGGTCTTGGGCCTCAAAGCTTCGTCCCCCACTTTAGGCCGCTGCATCAGGGCTTGTATCTCTTCAGCCTATCAATCCTCTTCCTCCAGGTGTCACTGCCCATTCCACCCGCAGCACAGCCTCTTCGGCTGCCTGGGTGACTCAAGCCTCCTTGGAGGACATTTGTCGGGCTGCCTCTTGGTCAGCTCCTTCTACCTTCATTTCCCATTACAAAGTGGACAGGTTTGCCTCTGCTGAAGCTTCATTCGGCAGGCGTGTCTTTCAGCAGGTAGTTTCCTCTACTGGGCGGCTTCCCCCCCGGTAGTTGTCCTGCTTTGGCATGTCCCAGTAATGATGATTGACATCACAGCCTGCTTAGGAAAATGGGTGTTGTCTTACCTGAACACCCTTTTTCTTGGCAGAGTGCGACGTCAATCATCCCCGCCCTTCAGCCGCCGGGCCTCTATTGGTTTCATTGGTTCCATCTGGGGGGGGGTGTCTGTCTTGCGGAAGATTGGTGGTCTGTCACCTTGACCTTTTTCAGCACGTCAGTATGCACTTGTCTGACCTCGCATCAAAGCGGGACTACCCAGAAGGGGAGGAACTAAAAATGTGCATGTCCGGTCCTGATTGGTTCAGCGGAGCTCCCTTCGTCCACTTCTCCCAAACCGTTTTTTAAAAACGTCCATCAAAATCAGGCTGCATTTTCTCTGCCGTTTTTCATCTGAACCGTTCCTTCCTCTCTTAAGCCACTTTTTTTTTTGTCGTTCCTTGTTCTATATGCACACGATTCAGTTTTTCTCGCACTCATTTCCCCCCCACCCTGCAATTATTCACATTTTTTTCCTCACCCACAGAATCTCACACCTCTTATTCTACCCGACCTACCTTTTCATATTTCTCATCAGTGTAATCCTACATGCTTTTGTGACACTGCATGATCTATTTTTTCCCAACTTTGTCCCCAGCAGCTTTTGCATCCTCTTTCCTTAACCATTTTCTGTTTACTCTGTTGGGAGATTAAGCTTTTTTGTATTAAGTTCCATTTCATACAGGGTATTCTCTTTTTTTAAAAAAAAAATACTTTATTGAAATTTACAATTAAAAAGACACAACAATTAACAAAGAAGAATTTAAGACAGACTAACAGGACTCACAACATAAAGCATGTAAGAACAAACATTTATATTTTTTCTTACATTTCAATTCATAAAAAAGCAACTATGTTATCTGATCTTTGTTTGTTTCCTTTTCTCTTGTCTGTCTGATTCTGACTTATCCTTCGTTTTTAAAGATATTCTATTTGCTTCTGCACATTGGTAGATCTTCTGTATTATTGTGATGTCTGTTGGTGGATCGGGAAGTTTCCATGCTTGAACGATTGCTAGTTTTGCACCGGTTAGTATGTGGATTGTAAGATAGAATGTATCTTTATTTAATTTTTGAATTATCATGATGTTTTCACCTTGTAATTTTAATATCATCTTTTTCTCTTTTTCTTCCCTCAATTTATATGACAATCTGGCCTATTTGCAAATTCAACATTGGTGGGGGTTTTTGCATTTTTGTTTATTACTTTCATTTCTCTTGTGAAAAGATTTAATAACTATTCAACAAGACATCTTCTTTTAATGGTTTTTCATCTCTATTCAAATTGGTTTTTCATCTCTATTCAAATGTTTAAAAAGGGAGGATCTATCTGGTATTTAATAATTTACTCAAATTGGAAGAGATGAGTAAAAAGCCCTTGAACTCTCAGGGAAATATAAATGAGCATATTCATTAACTTCTTTCCTTAAGAAATTCACTATCACCTTCAAAAACAAGAAGGAACAATCAGAAAGTTTTTGTGTAATTCTTTCAACAACCTGTCAGATGTCCAGTTTCTCTTTTAAGAAACCCTACGGTATGTCTAGACCCCTTTAAAACTTACAAGTTTTAATAACTATTCAACAAGACATCGCTTGTTTTAATGGTTGTTCTTTTTTCTGTTTAATAAAATAAAGAATTTTTTTTTAAAAAAAATCTGTCTAAACTTTGTCACATTGTGAAGTGAAAAGGACTTTAAACCTATTTGCAAACCTTTCTTAGTTTAAACTATGTAGACTAGTCTAAACTAGACATACCAGTATATCAAGAAACCCTGAGTCAAGGTTTTTGGGTGTTATATGTCAATATGACAATTATGTAGAAATAGTAGCTGGGATGTGTCTAAGGCAATGCTTTGAAAGTCATGCTTTTTTCATTTCAGTTTACAGAACTCATTGCAATTGCTACTGAAAACTGCTCTGTGAAAGGAAATGGATTGGATTGGGCCTGTTATAATATTATTACTATTTATCCTTGCAATTATGTTCCTTTTGAAAGAGGGCAGTTCCTGGAATAACAGCTGCCCCAATCTCCCCCCGGGACCCAGGACTATACCCATTTTGGGAAATCTGCACATGATGGATTTGAAGAGGCCTCACAATACAATGACAGAGGTAAAGTCTGATGATTAAGAAGGATGAAGGTTCTTTGCCAAAGTTTACTTGCCACACGTTTGTGGATACTGAATTACGTTTTCTGGGTTTCCTGTTGGTTTTTCAACTCTATTCAAATGTTTAAAAAGGGAGAATTTATCTGGTGTTTATCTGGTAGTCCAAGAAAAGCAATTTGTTAGAGGGTTCCAATTTTTCTAATAATTTACTCAAATTGGAAGAGATAAATAAAAAGCCCTTGAACTCTCAGGGAAATATAAATGAGCATATTCATTAACTTCTTTCTTTAAGAAATTCACTATGACCTTCAACAACTACAAGGAACAATCAGAAAGTTTTTGTCTAATTCTTTCAACAACCTGGCAGAGGTCCAGTTTTTCTTTTAAGAAATCCCACTGTATATCTAGACCCCTTTAAAACTTACAAGTTTTAAAATGTATCAGTTTGATATGATCTCATGTGCAAGTATCCTTTTACTACAGGTTTTTATTTGTTTTATATAATTATATATAGTAGATATAAAGGTAGTAACCAAAATAACAGCTTCATAATGTGCCATAAAGGAAAGAAAATAACATGACCACAATCTTGGAACTGTGAGACATGATTTTTTAAAACAGAATTCTATCAGTGTGAGTCAAATTGTTGACCAAATTGTCTCTTGTTTTTCATTTGCTATATCCCAGTTGTCCAAAAAATACTCTCCCATTTTCCATCTTCAAATGGGATTCATGAACATGAGTCACACACACAAACCCACAACAGGTTTGGTTCTGCTTTTTTTTTTTTTTGGTGCAAATTTGGGGCGTGGTAGATCCTGGTATTTTGGCTGCATTTTTATGTATATGTCTCTTCACATGTATAGCTTTGCTTATTTCTGTTCCCCAATATTGATTTTTAATTAATGGAATTAAAATTGTCAACTGAAGGAATGAAGAAGGAGGAAGGCAAAGAGAAGACAACTGTGGAAATAATAATGGCTAATGAATTAAACCAAGGGGAGAATGTATCAGAGGTCTGAAAGTAAGATAGGGTTTTGGGTAGAAAGATTAGAAACTAGGTAGTGGAAAGAGGTAGAAGCAGAAGGAATACCTAGATTAAATATCCAAGAAACAGATTTAAGAGAGGAATTTGGGAGGCAAGTTAAAAAAAAGCATAGCATTAAAACTTTGAGGCAGGCAAGACATAATGGATAGGTAACTTTCTTTTTATTATTATATTGTTGTTTTAATTTACTCTCCTTTTTTATTCTAGGTGACATGATGAGAAGTTAGATAGAAAAGAAAGGAAAAGCTTTCTTTTATTAAAGGGTGATATGATCAAAAGTTAGAATAAGTGATAGAAGTAAGAAGAGGGGGAATATTAGTGTAGACTTTTTATATTACAAAATGAAAGTAATAACAACAGAAAATGTGAAATAATTGAATAATGATAGTCTACAAATTAATAATGTTGTTGTTTGTTGTGAAGTCGTGTCCAATGCATTGCGACCCCATGGACAATGTTCCTCCAGGCCCTCCTGTCCTCCACCATCTTCTGGAGTCCACCTAAGCCCACGCCTACTGCTTCAGCGACTCCACTCAGCCATCTCATTCTCTGTCATCCCCTTCTTTTGCTCTCAATCTTTCCCAGCATTATGTTCATTTATTATTCACATCTGGAGCCACTGACCACACCAACAGGCTAAAATATTGCAACACCAAGACAACTCAATTTCATTTGAAATGTGTCCAAACGTCACTGAATATTTACACTTGTTAGATATACCATATATGCAATAATAATAAAAATGTTGCAAGAATCTGTGGATGGGTTGGGAAATTATCAGGCAAAACTTTTTAAGAGGTATCACTATCAACTGGCCTGGAGAGTTGCATTTCTTGAATAACTGATAGATCAATATGAATGAGTTCTGGGAGCATGACGTGTAAATCCATCTGAATACCTATGTCTGTCTAAAGTCAATATATACTACACAATGTATTAAATATTTTAATTTCCCTCTGCAAGCTGTACTGTACTCCCTGTCCCAACTCTATAGTTGCATATTTCTGCATGATTTTATTGGATTGATTAAGGTGACCAGACGTCCCGCTTTTCGTGGGACAGACCCGCTTTTTAGCAAAATGCACTGCATCCCGCAGCGTTTTTAAAAAGACCCACTTTTTTTCTGCTGAGTCTGAAGGAGAAGGCCACGCCCAGCCGCTCTCCTCCCCACCCACTCTCAGCTTCCCGTGGCTGGTACTAATGAAAGAGATGCTGCGCATGCCCCCGGCACAGAGTAAGTAAGAGAGGGAGGAAGGGAAGGATACCCCTGGCCGCCCTCTCCCTCCGCCCGGCGAGAGCCAGTACAGATGTCGGGAGCCGAGCGGGGCACCCGCCGCTTCAGCTCTCACCCAGGAGCCAGAGACTTCTGGCTTTCTTCTGTGGCAACGAGGAGGAAAAGCCCCTGGAGCGCCAGGAGAAAGCCACGTTGGTGGTCCGGGGCGGGCGCTGGACGGCAGTCATTCGGTGGGGCTCCTCCTCCTCCTTGCCGCTGCCAAAGAAAACCAGCACCGCCAAAGAAAGCTCCTGGGTGGGGACTGGTTCACCATTGAGCAGAGCGAGCAAGAGACAAGGGGAGCCAGGCCCTCCAGCGTGCCCCCCCCTTTCCAGGTGATTAAGCAACCACCACCGCCTCTTCTGTCCTCGACTGCTGCGAAGAAGTGGCAGCTTTTTGCTGCTGCTTTGTCCTCCAGCCCCTTTTTCCTTTCCTCTCTCGGCTGCTACCCCCCTGGGTGCTGCCAGGGCAAGTGTGTGCTTGCTTGCCCTGGTGGCACCCAGGGCAGTAGCAGCCAAGAGAGGAAAGGAAAAAGGGGCCAGAGAAACAAAGCAGTTGCGAGCGCTGGTGCCCCTGTCCTCGACTGGCAACCCACTCGCCCCACCTCCTCCAGAGAGCACATACAATGTGCTCTACTGCGCAGGCACAGAAGAACGTGCCCTATTGCGCATGCACAGAGCATTCTAAAAATCCCCCCCCCCCGGTCAATGGTGTCCCGCCTTACAAATGTTTAAAATCTGGCCACCTTAGGATTGATCCATTTTTGCACTTCCAATTCAACTTTCAAGAAGACGTTTCTTGCAAGCAATTCTGGCATCATTACTTTGTTCCAGCAGAGCTTTGGGTTCTGGTCACTGAACAGCAAGTGCAGCACACAAGATTGCTTTCAAACAATAAAAAATAGCATGGTTTTATTCTTATATCTGTGAAACATAATTTGCATCTGATATCTACTACTGTGCATAAAGGGGTTTTTGTGGTGATCTTCTGTTTTTCCCCCCTTGTGTTCAATTCTAGTTGTCAAAAGTATATGGCCCAGTCTTCAGGATTCAGCTGGGAGTCCAGAAAATGGTGGTATTGGCTGGATACAAAACAGTGAAGGAAGCTCTTGTGAATCACGCTGATGCATTTGCAGAGAGGCCAAATATCCAGCTTTCTGATGAATTTCATGAGGGCTTTGGTAAGCTTTTCTCGTTCTATGTATTAGGCTGCATACCTTGTGAATATCTCTCCAGAGCTGTGGAAAATAAAAACCTTTATTATGGAGATGGCATAGGAGACTTGTGTTGCAGAACACATGAGAAAAGATAGAAACTAAGAATCTGACTACCCTACAATACGACTGAAAAGGAGACAAAGAGAATTGAAGTCAATTCTGCAAAGTTTTAACCTATATTTTTCCTGATTTCTTTCAACTGCCCTTCGACAATTTGGTCTCCGCACTGGATGGTTGGAGAAACAGAGTTTGTAAATAAGGGACTCTTTGCAATTTTCTGAGTTACAGGAAACCTTCACATGAAACTTCATATGCATTTCCCACACTAACTTCCTGACCCTGTACTATGCAAAAACAACTGCCATAAACATTCTCATCATTATAATGGCAGAAGGTTTCAGTAGTGCAAATATGTCTTTTAGTTTTGCACTTTCTCTTTAGGTGTCCTTTTTTCTCATGGGGAGAATTGGAAAGTGATGCGCCGCTTTACCTTATCTGCACTACGGGACTATGGAATGGGCAAGAGGACTATAGAGGATAAAATAATTGAAGAGTGTGGGGTCCTGATAAAGGCATTTGAAACTCATGAAGGTGAGTTGATGTTTCCTTCTGATAATTCACCTGGAGCTAACATTCAGAGATTTATTGCAGAAAACTTAACAGTCTCTCTCTAGAGCTACCAATGACGTTCCTCAAATCCTGTTTAATATTCCTTTGCCCAATATCTCCATGTTCTCCACACTGGCTATCAGTTTCCTAGAGAAATGTACTGTGACTAAGGTGGAAAGACTTTGCCACTGAAGAGTCTTTTAAAGCTAATCTTCTTTCATAGCTGTAAATTAATATTAATAACTTTGTTTAATTTTAATATTTGTTATATAGGAGAACCATTTGAGAATACAGCAATTATGAATTCCGCTGTTGGCAATATCATAGTGTCCATTATACTTGGCAAGCGGTATCAGTATGAAGACCCCACATTTCAAAGACTACTAAAGTTAGTCAATGAAAATGTCCGGCTTTTGGGAAGCCCTCCTGTCTTGGTAAATTATTTTTTCAATTTTGAAAGGAGTTCATTGTGTGTCCACTATATTATCTTTAATATAGTATGGGATTTATAATAAATATTGCATGTGTTTTAAGGTTCACTATGACAGGAAAAGTCCTGAAGTCTTATATACTATATGCAACTATTTCCTACTATGAAATATGAATAGTTTTAGTAAAAGTGCCTACATAGCCAACATGAAAATTATTCAGGTTTCTTTATACTGTTGGCAGAATTTAAAGGGAAAGAAAAAGATCATATTTGGTGGGACATTGATCAGGTATACAGAGTAAATTCATATTATGCTATGACAAACAATGTTCCCAGAGAAATGCATGTATAATTTCTAAGGAGAGATAAAGGGGGTGAGATACTCATAGTGCAAAGGGGTGGGGACTAAAATACAGAGACAAAGAAATTACTATTCTTAAACAGATTCTGAAAAAGATATGCGACATAAGACGAAATATTTTTCTTTTTCTTTTCTTTTTTTTTGTAGAAAAAGTTTTTTATTCTATAATAACATAAAATACAAAATATTCACGTATAATATATTGCATTATAATACATGTTACTTTCAGGTATAATTTTTGACATTTTATATACGGGTAGGGTAAATTGGAAATTCATTTTTTTAAAAAAACAGCAGTACAATGAGCAAAGGCATTTACTTAATAGAGAAAACAAAAAGAAAAGATAGCAATTGGGTATAACATTTCTGAATAAATTTATCCAATTACAGCTTCAGATATTTGCATGTCTATATAGTTCCAGTCCACATTCCTGCAACTATTATCTTTTATCTTTGGATCTCAGCCTTCCCGGCAGCCCCACACACTCCTCTGCCCCCAGGACCAGTTCGACCCCCTCTTCCATCTGTTCATCTTCAACTTCTCCTTCTTCAGTCCCTGTAGCTTCTGTCTCTAGTAGGGAAACATGTTCTTTCATAAAGGCGTCGGCCTCTAAAATAGAATTAATTTTAAATCTGTTCCCTTCTCAGAAAATCAGTAACCCTTCCGGCAACTTTACCAACTTTTCTTGACACATTTGTTGCAACAGTCATAAATGGGAGTCAATTGCCAAGCATCCAAGTATAAACCATGTGATCATAGGGATGCAGCAAAGGCCATAAGTGTGAAAAATGGTCATACATCACTTTTTTCAGTGGTCACTAAGTGAAGTTTTGTAAAGTCAAGGACTACCTGTAATGGGCTGATGAATGAGGCCTGAGGGAGGGAATATGGCTCTACAAGGGTTTACTTTGGGGAGGTTGTGAGGGCTGGCTTTCAATTTCATTGTGTCCCACTTCCCCTCTTTCCCCCTCCCCTCGATTTTAAGTGAAAAGGATTGAGTAGATAAGAAGTCTTCAAACTTGGCATCTTTAAGACTTTGTGGACTTCAACTCCCAGAATTCTCCAGCCAGCATGGCTTAAAGCTGCCAAGTTTGAAGACTTCTGGAGTAGATAGAAAGTAGACGAGATTCTATGGTTGGTTTGTATGCTGTTCGCTTTTTAGGTAGAGGTATCTCAAGTGTCGGTGGGAAATAATTTGCTGTATAGAAGCCCAAATAGAAAGATTACCCACCTTGGCTTTCAATACCTACCCTCTTTTTTTTCTTCTGCTTTTATGCTGGCTGTAGCCATTTTGGAACCTGAAGCACAGTGAAAGATAATTCCTCCCCACCCTTTAGTTTATGCGCTAATAGAAACACAGGTTGGAGGCGAGAAGACAGAATTGGTGCCCCTGTCTAGCTTCTGCTGTACTTCTGCACTATCTGCTCTGATTTAGGGAACATTTTCTTCCAACTAAGTGATTTTAGTAATCCCACTGAGCTCTTCATAAATAATGCATTTTTATTTCAAAGTAGTCATGTTTATTGGAGAGTTTTAAAAGCTTCCCTAATTATCTCTATTTAGAGAAATGCTTTTTTTTAATTTTTGTAAAAATAGTTCCCGAGTTCTCAGCTCCACACAATAAAGGTTAGAAAAGTATGCTTCACTGTGCAGCAAGTGGCAAAGAAATCAATCATCCTTTGTACTGCTTTTCAAATCTTGGGGAAAGCACAAAGCCTTCTGAATATGCTATTAATGCGCCTGGCGAGATGAAATGTGCACACCTGCTAGTAGTGTTTCACCATCTCTCTACTTGATTTGAAATCCATAGCATCATAATCACTCAAATGCTAATAGAGAATATATGTGAGAACTCATGCCGTACTCCAAAGTATTGATGCCAGGAGGAGGGTAAATTGTGATTCCAAACATAGTTTGTTTCAGCGTTCTACTCATCTTCATTTTGGACTGGAAGTATTTCTTTCAGAGGTCTCCTGGGCAGATTGCTGTCGCTTTGGATGCCACTATCCACCTTTCACCCTGGGGAGGGAAGTGTTAGAAGGGAATATCTCCATCGGTGGGCTCTGCTCCAAGAAACAGACATTGGAAACATGAAGACTGCTTGGAAAGATGGTTTATTGGTGGACAGGATTCCTACAGCACCTAAAGAATCTGGATAAATGCCTTTCTTTGTTTCACACCAGCACTGGTTGTCCATTTGATTTAAAACATCATTGCCCATAACCATTTATTTCACTCAAGCAAAGGCAAGTAATATCTTCTGAAAAAAAAACCCACTTATTTCCTTTTCTTCTTTTATGACTCCACAAATTGATGATGTTCTTTGTGCAGAAAATACTAAAACAACAAAATAAAACATAACAACAATATCCCAGTGCTGTTTTATATAATACCAACTATCAACGGACACATTATAATAAAGAATAAAACAGAGTAATCTTTTCTGATTCTCAGCAGAAAAAAGTTAATATTATCACTACATATACTACTAAACTGTAACAAAATTGCTATCCACCTTCATGCACAAAGCAGCACAATATATCTGATTTGTCCCCACTTCCTCAATTTACATAATTTTAATAGAAGAAGACTTTACCACAATGACAGTACATTTTAACTCATCAACTTACAGAGAAAGGCCAATGCAACTTCTGGAATTCCTATAGAATCTGCAGTCATCAAAATGGAACAAACTGGCTACAACAGCTTTAAAATATTTACAATTTGACATTCTTGATAAAAGATGTTAAAAGACACTTTAAATGGAAACAGCATATTAGTCAGGAACTTAGAACTTCAGTAGTATCCTTGGGATGGGGTGATCAAACCAGGCAAGATGGTCATTGCAACTGAAACCCCATACCTTTTTATTAGTGGTGGGTTTCAATTTTTTTTACTACCAGTTCTGTGGGTGTGGCTTGGTGGGCATGACAGAGGAAGGAAACTATAATATTTCCATTCCTTTCCCAATCCAGGAGAAGGATGTTGCATCCGGGCAGAGTCATCCGAAGAATGCCCGCAGCGTCTATTGGCTGCAGCGCCAGCAGTTAGCTGGCAGGAGAAACCCAGCATGCTGATTGGATGGACTCATGACAGCTCCAGTATAAAAGAGCTGTCATGAGGAAAATCGACCGGCTCGTACAGATTCTGTAAACAGATTGTGAGTCCACCGGATTATATCCTTGTTAGGTAATAAACACTGTTAACAATTATTCCAGTGTTGCCTCAGTCTTTTCCACATGTTCTCATACAAAACAAAGGATACTGTAAAATTTCCATTCCCTCCTCAATCCAGGAGAAGGATACTACAAAATCTCCATTTGCTCCCAATCAGCTGGGATTTGGGGCGGAAGGCCCAGTAATAATTTTTACTACCGGTTCTCTGAACTACTCAAATTTTCCACTGCTGGTTCTCCAGAACTGGTCAGAACCTCTTGAAACTCAGTCCTGCTTTATACATATGTACAATTCTGACAGATCTGACAAATGGGCAGGGTGTGGTGGGTTGTAGTCAGGGGTGGGGAGCTGCATTCCAGAGAGCAAAAAGACAGCAAAACTTAAAATGATTTGATTAAGAGAAAGAGAGTTAAGAAGGTTTCTCCCTAGCAATTGTCACAATATATCTTTCATGATGTAAGTAGTTGCTTTAGCTTGGTAAGATTACTGTCTATAGGTGAGGAACAATAAAGAAAACAGTGCAGTTCTTCGGGCCTAGTTTCTTGCCTAGTTTCATCCCACCTTCCCTATATTCCGTAAATGAAGCTATTGCTGTTGTCTTGATGAAGTGACAAAGTTATATGAGGTTTTCATTCTCTTCTATACTGAAAATCTTTGAATGTGCACACACATGGATACTTTCATTCTAATGCAATCACACAAACACAATTTCAACATATTTACAGTTCTGGTCAGGAAGTGTAACAATCTCTTTTGCTGCTTCAAATCTAATTTTCAAAAAGGTAGCACAGAAATTAGGCGGGAGGGTATTCCCATAAATAATATTTACTATACTGTATTTTATTTTATTTACCCCTTATATTACTGGATATGATTGATTTTTTTAAAAGAAAAAACTAAAAGTCAAAAGGCACATTACAACAGCAGTGTTGGTGCAACAGAGGTTAGACTGTAGGTTTTTTCCATACCATGAAAGTCGGAAGAAAATGTGCAATCAATTAGAACTGAATTAACTGAAGACATCTAATTTAATAAATTGTCTTGAGAAATTGAAAGTAGTAAGAGAACATATCAGCAATCCATAAACATTCCCTTCCATGGGAGTGGAAGGTGGTTCCTAAAGAGGCAGCATAACAGCCCAGTGATGGTTGTAGGAAAATAGTAGGGTCCAACATAGTTTCCATGACAACGGCCAGATTGCAGAAACTAGCTTCTTATACTTATACTACCTGGATGATTTAGTCTTACTGGCAGGATAATAAAACAACAATGCTCTATGTTTTAAAATGCTGAATGCTGGAACCAAAATATTTGTCAGAAGAGAGGTATTGCAGGAACTATGAGAGGGTAGATTTATATACTGTACTGTGAATATCATGAAATAATTTCCGTAATACATTGAATAAGGCCAATGCACAAGATTGTTTTTGCTGACTGTTAGCTAAACATTTGCTAATAGTTGAGAAAGCTGGACATCTTAAAGCATGCAGGAAAGTGTTTTCAAGAATTAAAATATAGTTTTCCTTCCAAAGAGAAACTTTGCTATTAGACTTTGCTATTAGATTAGTGCTTGCTGGAGAATGTTTTCGGTTGAATACTTGAGGGGCTGCCACAAAGAAGAGGAAACAATCTATTTTCCAAACACCAGAAGGCAAAACAAGAAACAATGGATGGAAATTAATGAAGGAAAGAAACAACCTAGAACTCAGAAGAAACTTCCGAACTGTGAGAACAATTAACCAATAGAATTTCTGCCTTCAGAAATCATTTTGCCTTCAGAAATTATCCATCACTGGAGGTTTTTAAGAAGAGAATGAACAGCCATCTGTCTGGAATGGTATAGGATTTCCTACTTGAGTAGGGAGTTGGACTAGAAGACTTCCAAGGTCCCTTCTGTTATGTAGTGAATGACTGTTAGGAAGTAATTATCTCTGATACATTTTGGCGGGCTAACATTGTTGCAATGATTGG
>JANHFP010001556.1:4257-16694 GCA_032468135.1 Calamaria suluensis
ATCTAAGAATTACCTTTGGACTGCAGCCAGAGTTCGTCTTGGCAACTCTCCACTTTGTCTTTGGAAGTAAACCAACACTGATAGAAATAAGGCTTTTGGGTTTTTGAAATAAAGACTGTTTGAGCTGGGTCATCACACTTGACTGTTTAGACAACACACCAAACACCTAGGACTGTGATGGCGAACCTATGGCACGGGTGCCACAGGTGGCAGTCAGAGCCATATTGATGGGCACTCAAGCGTTGCCCTAGCTCAGCTGCAGCGTCCATACGTGCACTGGCCAACTGATTTTTAGGCTTTTCAGGCCCACCGGAAGTCAGCAAATGGGCTGTTTCTGGCCTCTGGGGGGTTGGGGAAGGCCGTTTTTGCCCTCCCTAGGTTCCTAAAAAGGCTCTGGAGTCTGGGGAGAGTGAAAAATGAGCCCGGAGGTCTCTGTGTGCCGTCACGTGCCAAAAGCAGAGGGGAGTGTGGGGTGAGAGCATGCATGTGCAGGGAGTGAGGTGCATTGAATTATGGGTGTGGGCGCATGCGCACTTTACTCCCCCCCCACTCCCGCTGCTTTTGGCACGCGACCGCAAAAAAGGTTAGCCATCATCGACCTAGGACTTTGTCATGCTTGAACTGCACCCCTGTTTTTGTAACCGTGAATTGTGCCAAGGTGTTAACTAACACATCCCAGTGTTCGATATATCTATCTATATATGCCTGTCTCTTTTTTTTTCCCCCCCACCCTCAAAACAGAAGCTGCTTTACGAGGCCTCCTGGGGGCCCTGACTAGCACGCCGTATTCTCCTACACAGCACCTGGAGCGAGAGCAGGCTCTCGCTAAACAGTTTGCAGAAATCCTTCACTTCACGCTTCGGTTTGACGAGCTGAAGGTATGCACAGCAGAGTCACTCCTGAATGGTTGGCTGGTCGCCAAGTCGCATTATTGACTTGTGAGGTTTGGTCTCCTTCCAGACCGGGTTTAAAACAGATAAGGAGGCACTTAAATGTCCTTCTTCCCATTTCCGCCTTTTGCAGAAATAATAGTTGCCTAACCGGATTCTTCCAGAAACTATTTACCTGTGAACCTTTTGTTAGATGAGTCGGGTTATTAATCCGCTTTAAGAATATAAATGACCAACCTTGATGGTATAAATAAAGAGATCTGAATCAAATCAGGAGCCATTCTAGTTTTGCCATTCTGCCACTCACTTTTGTGCAATCTATGGAAAACCTTCAGAGGAAGAAATCTAGCAATTCTGATTATTATATCCCAGACTCACCATTTTTTGCTCATTTATATTTCGGAGCATCTCTAACAGTCCAATTGATTAAGCTTTATATATATGATCGGGTCAGGGACGTGGTGACTCAGTGGCTAGGACACCCAGCTTGTCGATCAAAAGGTCGGCAGTTCACCAGTTCGAATCCCTAGTGCTGCGTAACGGGGTGAGCTCCCGTTACTTGTCCCAGCTTCTGCCATCCTAGCAGTTTCGAAAGCACTTAAAAAAGGCAAGTAGAAAAAACACCTTTGGGTGGGAAGGTAACAGCGTTCTGTGCGCCTTTGGCATTGTGTCATG
The DNA here is from genome assembly GCA_032468135.1 of Calamaria suluensis. Classification (NCBI taxonomy): domain Eukaryota; kingdom Metazoa; phylum Chordata; class Lepidosauria; order Squamata; family Calamariidae; genus Calamaria; species Calamaria suluensis. Next base: position 5,823 of record JANHFP010001556.1, read on the forward strand.
CCGGCCACATGACCACGGAGACGTCTTCAGACAGCGCTGGCTCTTCTGCTTTGAAGCGGAGATGAGCACTGCCCCCTAGAGTTGGAAATGGCTAGCACATATGTGGGAGGGGAACCTTTACCTGGACTGTGATCATCAATGCTAGTGAAGGGACTTGGGCTTGAAATGCCGTTTTATTTATATTTATTTATTAGGCATATAGGCTGGCTGGGGAGTTTGGGCCAAACTAGAAGGCTGTGAGTTCTAGTCCTGCCTTAGGCATGAAAGCTAGGTGGGTGAATTTGAGTTCATCACTCTCGGTCCATCCCATAGGGTGTTTTGTTGGGAGAATAGGAGGATGAAAATATAACGTATGTTCACTGCCTTGAATTACCTATTAAGCAATAAAGGCAGGATTTAAAAAATCAAATAAAAATGTCTAAGTTCTCCACTTTTTACAACTTAGAAACTCGCCCCTCTTTTGAACAAGTTAAGGCAGAGGTTGGCATTTTGCCTAATAAAATCACAATAATTTGATTGTGAGTCACCAAGACTTAACAGTGTTCATGATGGATAGGTATACAGATTATCTGTAAGAAGATAAGAAAGTAGAAAAGGGTAGAAAATCTCACGCATTCCCCAAATCTTAAACATGATTTCAGGATTCCTCTGCCTCAAGAACAGGCATATTCTTCCCTAAAATGTCATGTATTCATTCTCAGGTGGAGATCCTGATTCACAAGATTTAGCAATATTTTTAATACTTAATGGAGATTCTGTAGGTGCCATCCCGGGGTACCAGAAACTGAGTTGGCCAGGCTTGTATGTACCATATTTTTCGGACTATAAGACGCACCAGAGTGTAAGACACACCTTAGTTTTTGGGGAGGAAAATTAGAAAAGAAAGCTGATTGGCAGGTAGAATACCTCCAATCAGCTGTTCCCAGAGGTGAATTTTAGCAACAGGTATGTTGGTTGTTAGATCTGTGCCTTGCTTTTTTCCCCCCAGCCTCTGAAACTTCCATTTTAGAGGCTGGGCGGGGCTACATTTGGAGTATAAGATGCACCCAGATTTTCACTCTTTTTTTTTGGGGGGGGGGGAGTGTGCATCTTATACTCTGAAAAATACGGTAATTTTGCCATGAGTCTCTTGGTGTCTTGACCTTGCCTTTTTTTTCCTTTAGATGACAAATCCTGCCATTCAGAATGATTTCAGTTATTACAGAAGAACCTTAAGTCGTATGAGAATCAACAATGTCCCAGTAGGTAACCTTTTAAGTACAATCGAAGAAAATGATTCCCTCTGTTCTTTTCGACTTGACCCCTTTAATCATGCAAACATTCGTTTTAACTTTTGGTAGGCAGAAGGGGAGAACGAAGTAAACAATGAATTGGCCAATAGAATGTCCTTATTTTATGCTGAAGCGACCCCAATGTTGAAAACCTTAAGTGATGCCACAACAAAATTTGTTTCAGAGGTATGTGCGTGAATTAATTTCCTTCAACACCGATAGCTTTGCAAAACGATTGTGCCTTTAGCGACTGATTCGCATGAATCTTATTTTGCGGGTTATGTGGGGAGGAAGGGTCAAACCTTGTCAGCATAACGAATTGTTCTCCACGGACACTTAAAAACTGTGTAACTTTGCTCAGGATTTGTTTGTTTATTTATTTCGCAAATTTGTGTAGCTGCCCATTTTGTAAAAATTACTCTGGGCAGCTTTCAAGCAGAGTTACAAAGCCATGTCACGATATTAAAAAAAAAACACATCGAAATTAAATGAGAACAAAAATGTAAAGATAAAAAAACCCTCAAGATAATAAAGGAGAATACTATTAACTCAGGTTTCAATGAGGGTGCTCTCTGAGCTTGCCTGTTTTCTTGCAGACGTTTCATTAACCAGCTAAGGAACATCATCAGTGCTAGTCTAGCATTGACGATGTTACCTAATTGACGATGTTACCTAATTCGAGCAATGAAATGTCCACAACAAAACAACCAGACGACCCCTCAACCTCATTTAGACTCATACAATGACTTTGCAAGTTCACATGGTTTTCCCCAAAGGAAGATTGGAATAGTATAGATGGCTTGGGGTGGGGTGGGGTGGCGAATTGAAGACTTCAAGTGTGCCATTTGTGCCCTGGGAGAAACGTGATAACTCGAGGTCAAATGGTGAGAGTAGAATAGAATAGAATAGAATAGATTTTTTATTGGCCAAGTGTGATTGGACACACAAGGAATTTGTCTTGGTGCATAAGCTCTCAGTGTACATAAAATAAAAGATACATTCATAAGATATAACACTTAATGATAGTCATAGGGTACAAATAAGCAATCAAATTGTATTAGGAAATAGTCAGTATAAATCGTAAGGATACCAGCAACAAGGTTTTCCAGCCATACAGTCCTAAGTGAAAGGAGATGTGCGATAGAAACGATGGGAAGATTTATAGTAATGTGGACCTGGTAAATAGTTTGACAGTGTTGAGGGAATTACTTGTTTAGCAGAGTGATGGCATTCAGGGGGAGGGGGAACTGTCCTTGTGTCTAGTTCTCTGGTGTGCAGTGCTCTATTGCATTGTTTTGAGGGTAGGAATTGAAACAGTTTATGTCCAGGATGTGAAGGGTCTGTAGATACTTTCACAGCCCTCTTTCTGACTCGTGCAGTATACAGGTCCTCAATTAAAGGCAGGTGGGTCGCCATAGTTTTTTCTGCAGTTCTAATTATCCCCTGAAGTCTGTGTCTGTCTTGTTGGGTTGAAGAACCAAACGCGACAGTTGCAGAGGTGCAGATGACAGGCTCAATAATTCCTCTGTAGACTGCAGAATCTCTGAACGTTCCTCCTACATGCCTTGCATGGTTTAGAGCAGAGGTCTTCAAACGTGGCAGCTTTAAGACTGGTGGACTTCAACTCCCAGAATTCTCCAGCCAGCCATAGAGCATTTTTTAAAATTCTCCCATACACAGCTGTGTCACTGCATGGCCAAGCTGCAATATCTCCTCCCATAAAGGAAAGGGGACACTAAGATGGCCATTATGGCGGAGTCACATCATCTCCATTGAAAAAAGAGAGATGGTACACAATGTAAGGTCCTCAACAGGTCATACACCTAGATTCTCACAAAAGAGTTTTATACCTGTTACTTCTTGATTCTTGCAAATAGATCTTGAGTTTGTAATCCCAACCTTTCTGGTTTATAATCATAGAGGTGCTGCCTAAAGTTCTGAGATTGCAAAATTGCAACACAGGGAGGAGGCTGCTGAGCCATGCTGATCTACATGAAAGTGTATCTTATAGCAGGTTTCGAGAACTAGGTACATAGGTTATATAGAAACTAAAGAAAATTGGCTTTATCTGATCTGCCTGGTTAAGAGACTACTGTATTTTTCAGAGTATAAGATGCACTTCCCCCGTAAAAGAGGGTGAAAATTTAGGTGTGTCTTATATACCAAATGTAGCCCTGCCCACCCGCCAGTCCCCCGGAAAATGGAGCATGCGAAGGCAGCAATCTACGGCAATCCTGCAGCCTGAAACAGCTAATCTTTGGGAGGCCAATCCAACTGACAATCACCTGCTTGTGCTAATCAGGATGTGCTGAAAATGAAAATGAAATGGGCTGTTTGCTGCAAGGAGGCAAATTGCTGGGAGGCAGAGGCAGTTTTTTCCCCCCTTGTTTTCCTCCCAAAAAATGTTAGGTGTGTCGTATAGTCCAAAACATCTTATACTCTGAAAAATACAGTATGTACTTTGCACTAGTTCCAAGTTCTTGTAGTGTTTGCAAATTTGTATAGAAAATTCTACACCTTCCAAGCAATCCCTTTATTCCTGGAAAACTGCCTTGATTGCTGGCAACTCCTTGTTAAAATATAATATAGTTTGTTTCTCTTTGTAGGTGACAACATGAAAGAGAAAAAGGAACACAGTAATAGGTCACTCACTCCTACTATTGTAGCCTGGAGTAGTACTGTTCTGACAATGGCATCTGAAGCATCAGTCTGGCGCACAAACTGCCAGGAGAAATCAGAGTAACTAAGGAGGGGTTGAAAGAAAAAAAGTTGTCCTGCCTCTCTTCTGAAGCAACTAATCTCCTGATAGATCCAATCTGCATTGGCTTTTCTTCTTCTGGATCTGGGACCATGGCAGCGAGAGGACAGAAACCTATGTGTGTCAACCCATAGCCACCTCTGCCTCTAACACCCCAAGTCTGCTTCAATTCCTCCAGTTGGGAGTCAATTACAATGCAGCGCTGGTGTAGTTCATCCAAAGTGGCTGAGGTTCCTTGACTTGTCAGCTTACCTGGAAGGTCATCACTCGACCCTTCTCTAAATTGGCCAATAAGGGTCACCTCATTACATCCAATGTCTTTAAGCAACACTTCAAAATCTGGGCTGAATAACTGCATTCTCCTATTGCCCTATTTGAGTTTACAAGTTTCCTGGCTGCCTTTGATCCTCTGAATGGGATCAATGAAATGGCCTCCCAAGGAAGCCTCCCAAGGAAGTACTGATAGTATGTTGGTATCTATCGATGGAATGGCCCATTTTGCTGCCAGCCCCTTTAACACCCTTAATAAAAAAAGTCACTGGGACAGTCAGTTGGGAACTCTGTGGGTGTGTTGCTCATGAACAGGTTGTCACTTTTTTCAGTACCATTGTAAATTCAAATAGCCACTAAATGAACTGTTGTAAGTCAAGGACTACCTGTACAAGTTTCATGATAAATGAGATTGTTGTAAAAACTGCTTTCCTGAAATTTATCAAGGTTCCCTCAGATCTTCCTCTCTCTCATGGACCAATGCAAGGGTCTTCATTTATATTTCATGAACTCATTATGGCCAAGCAGAAATTACACATTTTTTTTCCTGTAGAATAAATAACAAAAAAGGGAACTCTAGTGGGGTTCTGGACCCCATGAACAAATTAATTCTGATTGCAGATAAAACTGATATTTTTCATTATTCAGTGGATAAAGCTGCATATTAAATTTAATAGCTAAAACAAAGAAAAAGAAACAAATTTCTCTTTTGAAAAAAAAAAGAAACAGTATATCTTCATTGTTTAAGACACATATTTAAAATACTGTATTTCAGCAAACAGGTCCAAATTTCAGTATCCAGGACATGTAGCTTTAGCAAATTTAACATTCTTTGCTCATTACCCCCAATCACTTCCTCTAGCTATTTTTTTAATTTCAGGTCTGAAACTACTACTTCATCTTTCAAATTCAGAGTGGCATAAAACTTTGCATTTTGAATTTTATGTAAAATATGCAAATAGTAAAATAAACTGCTTCCTTTTATTAAAATATGTCCCCAAAGCAGCTTATGGTAAAAATGCAAGCTGAATGCATATATCTCTCTCTTCTTATGGGGGTGTTATCATAAATGCAGAATCATCGTGAGTACAAAAAACAGTAGGTTTATATTATTCTGCGCAACCAGCTAAGCCACGTAGGCAATCCAAACAAAAGACTAAATAATCTCCTGTAATATAACTAATAATTTTAAACCCACTTAATGTCATTACAATAGTACTTTCCATTTTTAAAAGTTGCATTTACATCCTTGTAAGAATTAAACCATGTTTAGAATTTTGGACTTAATTTGCATTACATCTCTTAACAGCATGTTAGCCCTGAAGCGCAGCTGAAAGACCAACTGCCATTGGTTCAGTTGTCACCTAATCAGCTGCAACTGCACCTAAAATTGCTCTGTTTCTGTCCTAGTTTAAAGCCCTGAAAACTAATGTTGTCATGCCTCTCTCGGACTCTGAATCCAAAGGGGAAGAGGAACAGCTGGCAGAGAGTGAGACCATAGATCCGGTGGCTGTGGAGGAGTTTGGGGAAGTGGAAGGCCAGGCAGGGGGGAGTTAGAACAAGGGAGAGGGGGTTCAGACAATGGCCTAGGCCTACCCCCTCCTCATCCTAGGCAGCGTAGGGAAGAAAGGAGGAGAGATCAACATGGTCTATGAGGAAGGAAGAGGTCCTGATTCCCTGTAACCAGCGCAGAAGGGAGCTTACAAGAAGTCACAGTTGGGAAGGCAGTATTTGTCAGGAACAAAAGTTTATATTCTTCAGATCTCTGTCGTAGTCCTGGGTTCCTTCCAAAGGATTTTGATTCCCTGCCAAGCTCGTGGAATTTCCTAGTTGACAAACACATTATTTCCTGTTATCTTATCAACTGTGAATTTGGACTGAAGTATTTTCGGCAAACAATTTCTTCAGGTTTGTGAAAAAAAGCTATTTCTTCAGGCAAAAGAGTTTGTCCACCTTGGGGAGGACAGTTGGTAGTAAATAAAAGACTTGTAATAGTTCTCTGGATGTGTTGCGTTTGTGCCATGCCCTGGGTCATCACAAATGTCAAAGCTGAAATAGAAAGTTTCATTCATCGTTAATTTTATGCAGCTAGATGTTTTATTGTTAAAACTGAAAAAAATAGTTTTAATCATGTTAGACCTCAATAAGGTGCACATCAGCCTGTTGTTCCCAATTGCCTCATGTTGGCTGGCAATCTCAGAAATGATCTTCTATCCATGTTTCCTTAAATGAGAGTAGAAGCTTTCCTGATTGTGCAAAGGAGAATGTGAATATGGCATCCCCTGCTCACACAGAGAGTAGAACACTGGAGACCAGAGTAAAAGTTCCCTAGGTTCACTATGATTCATGTGCAATTCACATGTCATATCAGAGTGGAAATTTTTCTTATTATTTACACACCTGCAGTAGATCTGCATGGCAGATCTAAGGGTCAGGTTTCCTGAACACCTGAGCAATCAAGGATTTGTTGTCCAGTGTTGTGGCAACTGTGAAAAAACTGTCCTTTGGAACAGTATCCCCCAGAATTCAATTAATTCCAGACACATTCCTGTATGATACTATTTGGCGGTTTGGGAGTAGTAGAATTATTTGGAAAACTAACTTCAGTTCTTTCTAGGAAGAGCTGTGATCCTAGTAAAGTAGGTCAAAATATTTTAAATAAATGTATCTTTAAAAAATAACCCAAGAGTATCAATTTTCTTCCATTTTGTTCAGATTTTTCAAGTCTCACATAAAAAAGATACTTTTTGTGACATATGGAAGTGAATACTATGATCTTATTCAGATATCACTTTCATTGACTTTAGTGGCCTTTAATTCAAGCTAGGATAATGTCCTACTGCAGTGAAAATCACAATCAATGGGCTGGAAGAGTTCGTTTTGGGTCCAATCCCCCCCTACCGCATTAGGAATCTAAATTAAAAACTGAAAGCAAATAGCTGTCAAACCTCTGCTTGGCCATATCTGAGGAAGATATGGGGTCCAAGGAGAGCCAAGAAAAGATATATAACTAAATGACAAAGCTGAAGGACCAATTTAGGTGAAAAACCTTCTTGTTCTTATCCTGACACAGTATGTTAAGAAAGCCAAACATGGAGTAGTTTTCTAGTCATAAAGAAATAGCTATTCCTGTTATTTTTCATTTATTTGTAAACTTCTGAAGCATTTTCAAATCTTGCACTTTCTCCCTCTCTCCCTCCCCCCTCTCTCTCTGTCTCATATATATACAGATTGAGCCCTATACTATTATTCAGCAACCAAAGCTTTTTTTAGCCCAAGAGGAAGAATAGATTTTTTTAAAATTGTTACTTCAAATGTTTTTTTTTACAATCTTGATTCAAAAAAGGCATAATTTTCCAGTATATTTTTGGTCTAATTATCAGATGATGGTGGACAATGGATTGATAAGAGTCACTCAAGAAGATGCAAGCGCTTGTACATAAGAGTGAGTGCAATTATCAGCCACTACTAACCCATTATTGATCCTGTTCACATTGGGTGATAACTGAGCATTTTCCACTTATTTAAAATGCTGCCAGTCGAAATTCCCATCAATGAAAAGCAGCAGATGATCTTGTTCAAATAAATGGTTCAATAAATAAGGCACACGTGGAAGATATAGAATTTCATAATCTCAGTGAAATAACTGTGAAGGAAAAACATCACTTTGCTGGCATTAAATGGTTGATTACAGTATAATTAATTCCCCTATAAGGTTATTTAATCAACACTTTGAGGTATCACTTTTGGAAACAGAGAGATGCAAAAAGAAAATATGTTTATGCAATTTCAGGAACATGAAAAATAATGAGAGAATGTCCGGCAATTAACAAGCAATTTTCTTCAGAAGTTCAGAGTTCGTTCTTAATGATTTTGTTTAGCAACTTTTTTCTATAAGATTGTATCATTTGGAAGATCTTAAAAAATCTGGTAAAGAAATCACTGTGGTGTCTTTTCTTGTTAATAATGGGAGTATATCATATAGTGTTCATTGTTTCTTTTTACAAGTAAACCAGTAAAAACAAGAAAGGGACAACATATAAATAGACCATTAGAGATATCAACGAGTAATTACCAAGTTAATCTCTCCAAATAATCAGTAGTTTTAAGAAAAGAGCTGACCAACAACATTTAAGGTCAGACAAAAATTGATTAAAAGGAGTCAATTGAAAGGGTTTAATTATTTGTGTCACCATACCTTCATTTAGGGTGGATGTTTTATATTTTAATGTCTACAAAACAGATAATTTGACTAAAATGTTTTCTTTTGTTAGGCAAATAAATATATCAAATGCACAACCCTTGAGTCAACAACACTGCTTCTTTGTTGAGCAAGATCATATAAAAGTGATTTTTTTATCTATTTGAAAGATTAATTCAAACTTATCATAGCCAGTACTCCTAGCAGCCGTTGATCATATCTCAATTACCAGAAAACAGGAAACCTAAAATGACCAAACATCATCTGCTGGCAGAAGTTCTACAAATGGCCAAAAGACTTCTGTGAAGGTCTGGATAAATCATAATTATATATTTTTTATTTATTTATTTATTTATTTATTTATTTATTTTTTCGACTTTTATACAACCCCATCTCCTAGGACTCGGGGCGGTTTACAGAATTTAAAAACAGATTTACAGCATTTAATATATATTTTAATAAAATCAAAATAATCAAAATAATCAAAATAATTTCTAACTTAAGATTCAGAATAAACTTAAAATCCCTCCCTGCCTTGTGCCTCCTCTCTCGATTCTGGATCTGTCATCAAGGGGCACAAGGCCCAAATAAATAGCCAGGTAAATAAATAACCAATTAAATAACTAAGTAAATAAATAATTAAATAGATAGATAAATAAATAAATAAATAAATAAAACAAGTAAAATAAAAATAAAATAAAATAAAATAAAACCCTTCCAATGTTTACCAATTGCTTATAAGATGTTTTCCTTGTCTTAGAATTTTGAATGCAGAATGCAGCCAAAATGAGGTGAAAGGACAGTGATGCTGATCTGAATGCACTTCGAAGAGAAGAGGAATGAAATCCTCATACTAGAAAGTCCTGAGTGTGGAGCAGGGGTGAAATCCGGCAGGTTATGACAGGTTCTGGACAACCGGTAGTCGATAGTTTGAGTAGTTCGGAGAGCTGGTAGTGGATATTTTGAATAGTTTGGAGAACCGGTAGCAGAAATTTTGAGTAGTTCGGAGAACCAGTAGCAGATATATTGAGTAGTTTGGAGAACCAGTAGCAGATATATTGAGTAGTTTGGAGAACCAGTAGCAGAAATTTTGAGTAGTTCGGAGAACCAGTAGCAGATATATTGAGTAGTTCGGAGAACCAGTAGCAGATATATTGAGTAGTTCGGAGAACCAGTAGCAGATATATTGAGTAGTTTGGAGAACCAGTAGCAGATATATTGAGTAGTTCGGAGAACCAGTAGCAGAAATTTTGAGTAGTTCGAAGAACCAGTAGCAGAAATTTTGAGTAGTTCGAAGAACCAGTAGCAGATATATTGAGTAGTTTGGAGAACTGGTAGCAGAAATTTCGAGTAGTTTGGAGAACCATCAAATGCCACCACTGGCTGGCACCAGAGTGGGGTGGGAATGGAGATTTTGTAGTATCCTTCCCCTAGAATGCCCACCAAGCCATTGAAAGGGAGTTGAAAGAGAAGAGCAGGCTTTGGGCTTTGGGCCTGTAGCCTTGGAGATCATTTAAATGTTTTGAAAACTTATTTTTAATATGTTTAGGAATGGAAGAGAAAAGCAAACTATAAGCAAACAAAAAATAAATAAAATAAAAAGAGAAACTGTAAATGCATAGGATACTAATACAGGAAATAATTCAGCCTCGTTTTTTAAACATTGACCATAGAGAATAATATTGATGAATTTTTCCAAACAGGACCAGCTCATGAGTAGCCCTGGATAACTGCAGCTTCAGTAGGGAAGCTAAGAGCCTACGGTTCTTACTAAGCAAGTATAGATCAGTGTCTCATATTGCTCAACAACAGCAGATATCTACGTCTCGAAGGCCTATCTTCAGTGTTCATGATGAGGATTCTAGTTTCCTAACGGATGCTCACATAGTCAAGCTATAGCCCCAGGTCTTGAGGTTCTACTGATTTCACTAGTTTTCACTTTCTAGAACAAGGGTGTTAAGCTGGCAGTCCGTGGGCTGGATGCGTCACGCACAGGCCACGCCCACCCCACAAAGAGTGAAAATGCCACGAAATGTCACATGATGGTAATTTCATTTCATTTCATTTATTAAATTTCTATACCGCCCCTCTCCTTGTGGACTCGGGGCGGTGTACAGCCAATGATCTTAAAAAACAGATACAGATACAAATTTAAAATGAAATTAAACAAATTTTATGGCTCACTAAAAATTATTTAAAATTTCCTATAAAACTCCCAGTTTAAAACTACCCCAGGCTGGCAAGTCGAAATAAGTATGTCTTCAGCTCCCGGAGAAATGTTGGTAAATCCGGGAACCTTCGCAATGCAGGTGGAAGTTCATTCCAGAGGGACGGGCCTGCCACAGAGAAGGCTCTTTTCCTGGGGGTCACCA
>JANHFP010001556.1:28443-39136 GCA_032468135.1 Calamaria suluensis
GTGGTCCCTATTTTTTCTACTTGCATTTTTATGTGCTTTCTAAACTGCTAGGTTGGCAGAAGCTGGGACAAGTAACGGGCGCTCACCCCATTACACGGCACTAGGGATTCGAACTCTGAACTGCCGATCTTCCGATCGACAAACTCAGCTGCCTTACCACGCTGAGCCACCGTGTGTCCCATCAATTCTAAAGAACATGTATAAATCACTCAATACTTTGTTCTAAGAAATTATTTATAGTTGGTAGGAATAAATCCAATAGATATGAGCAACCCCATTCTGCTTAAAGCAGAGAAATTGTGTATTATAGATAATTGGGATATCCATCGAAGGTCCAACCAGGTTCTGAATCAGGATATTCAGAATTTTTGCATCTCATTGGCATTCTGCCTTTGGGAATTTCTGTATTATGCCTCAAAATAAAATCCTGCTAAACGGTATTACCGTAGTAATCCCAAATATAAAGATACCAAATATATAATCACAAATGCCCATCTCCCTACAGTAGTCAAGAAAAGCCCCTCTCCATCCACTTTGGTAATGAATTAATAATATATTACATAAAACTGCTGTTTCCTATCATCCAGACTTATATGCAAAGGACAGCCAACCTTGACCCATAGTGATCCTTGATGGAATATCTTTCCATAGTAAACATTTACAAATGAGCTATGCAAATAAAAAAAGCCTTTAACAATCTAACATAAATGAGAATAAAATATATGACAGAAGACCTATCTAAAATGAAAAAAGAATAGTCAAAGTAATTAATTTGTCTTTAGTCAACTCATTTTTAGTTTGAAATTTAGGAGTTTGATTGAGAAAATACAGTTTGAATTTTGCATGGACTCACCATATTAAATTCCACACACCATAAAATAGCAATAGTCCAATAACAGAGAAAAAGAGCATCTTCTTCATTGTATTATATCTAGAAATATTTATAATATGAATTGACAAAGATATTCAAAATTAGTTTAATAATCAAGTGTATTTTTTAGATTATTGTAATTAATCCTGACTTGTTCCTTCAATGTTACTTTGTTGCAAACAAACAGTATTTGACCCAGGAAGCCATTTTGTCTCTCTGCCCTACCTCCTCCTCCTCCAGTTTTACTGTATGCTGAATGCGGCCTTATAAACACTGAATCTATATCAACATAATTATATATAAGAATTCCTCAGCGCACACATAATTTAAATGAAATTTTAATAAACACAAAAGTTTATTCCCTATCATTTTATTGTATACACCACTAACATGCTTGAAGAAACAAAGTTGACAATATTTTGGCTAAAGGTATTTCAGAAAGATGCAGCAATTTCAATGCTATATGTCATTAAATTTTAATCCAAAGGAGAGCTACTTTTTGAATCCAGATTGCAGGTTCTATGGCTAGTACCTTTCCTTATTCTGCCTATGCTTACTTTTTCATGTACCTTCTGCTACCTACACTTCTGCTAGGTTTCTTGCACATATTGGCATGATATTTCTCCAGCTGGTGTCATTTATTGTGGATGTCACACAGCTGCATATTTATTTTAAACATGGATTTTACTGACATCTGGTGGCAGTAAGAAAATTATCACCCTAGAAAATATTAGAACAATGTTTTCAGTAGTCTTTGTTTTTAGCAGGTATGTAAATATTTCTAAATGTTATTTCAAACAAGCAAAAATCCTGCCACAAAATTAATAATATGCTCAATAGCAGCTCACACTTTGTACAATATATCTTAATACACACAAAAAAGTATTAAATATTATGCAAATTCTGGCAAATGCAGTGCCAGTATGTTGGGAAGGCTGATTTAATTTACTGTCCTGCAGCAAGAGGAAATGTTTACCGGGAGTAAAATTGAGGAATATAACTTATGACTGAACCTATTATCAGGAATTTGTGAAGCAAGATTAAATTCAGAGTGTGCGAAACCTCTGGAAACTTCAGGGGCATAAAATATTTTTTTTTAATTTTTATTACAGAAGAACAAATTTTCATAGAAGAATCAGTATCATCCAGTCAGAATTAGAAGAGATGACTACAATTTAGTCAACAAAATGTGCAAGCCGAATGCACGCAAAGAGACCCAGTAGTAAAGGTAAGTAGAACCCATCCTTGAATTTAGTGCTCTAGCCTGCTATACTGAAATAAGAGAGTTTCTTGGAAATATGCATGCCTACACATTTATTTTACAGAAACTCAGGAAATGAGATTTTCACTCAACATCTGCAAGAAAAAATAGAAAGAAAAAAGTATTAATAATGGGCAGTTTTGGTTCATACAAGGCAGAAGAAATTGTAGCATAATTTCTAGATGTCAACGTGCTTCTGATTAGAAGTACTTTTGTCTATCTTCTCTTTAGTCTATCTTGCATCCCTTCCAGAAGAAGACACCAGCTACATGGCTAGACTTATTAGATTACTGCACTTATTAGCAAATGTTAGTACATGAAAGAGAGACCAGCAAGAGGTGTCAAACTGCAAACTAGACTGGGAAGGTGAGAAATTTTCCCAAGAAGGCAGTGGCAATTCATTCTAATACAGTAACCAGGAAAACTCAGCAGGTCCAAACCTTACTTTGTACCAGCATTCAGTCTTTTTATTACAATCCTAAAAGATAGAACAGTTTTTCCAATGTCTATTACCCCTACTAGATAGATCAGATCAGGAAACTAATCACCAAAGGAACATTAGAACTACATACACCAAGAGTGAGCGCATATTGCCTTCCTTTCTTTTATATCTTTTTTAGTCAGGGAGGGGTATATCTCCTTTCCAAGGTCTTAAGGAATGCTTGTACCCTTGTTGTTTTTTAACAGCTTCTAAATACTCCCTTCAAGAGAATCTCCATGACTTTCAGATGAACTTCATAAAGAACATCCAAAAATGTAAGTACTATATTGAAAAGGGATAAATGCTTCAAGCAAAGTTCAACCCTTGGTGACCACATAGATTCATCTATGTGCAGGTAGTCTTCAACTTACAACCAAACAATTCAAAATTAAATGAAAAAAGTGACTTGTGACCTGTACTCACATTTATGACCACTGCACCACCTCCATCATAAAGTAATTGTAATTGGGGTACATGGCATTTAGCTAGCATTTACACCCAATCATAATGTCCTATGGTCACGTGATTTGTGGTCTTTTTTCTCCACTTCCAGAAAAAAAATGGCTATTAGGGAAGCTAGGTTTCTTAAACTGCCATAACACAATAACAGAATTGGGAAGTAGGTCTTCTAATCCAGTCCCCTGCACAAGCAAGAGATCCATAGCATTATGGACAAATGGCTGTCTAATCTCTTCTTTAAAAATCCCATTGATGGAGCAACACAATTCACTGGTAAATTGAATTCTTACTATCACAAGATTTCTCCTTAGTTCTAGATTAGTTTCCATCCATTGTTTCCTGTACTGGCTTCTGATGCTTTGGAAATTTGATTGACCTCGTTTCTTCCTTTTGGCAGTCTCTCAAATATTTGAGGCAGTCTCTCAAATACTGCTATCATATCACCTCCAGTCCAGGGGTGAAATCCAGCAGGTTCTGACAGGTTCTGGAGAACCAATAGCAGAAATTTTGAGTAGTTCAGAGAACTGGAAAATACCACCTCTGGCTGACCCCAGAGCGGGGTGGGAATGGAGATTTTGCAATATTCTCCTCCCAGGAGTGGAGAGGGAATGGTGATTTTACAGTATCCTGCCCATGGACCCCTCGGCCCCTGCAGCCTGGAACTTGGAAAGGAATCTTGGTACTTGCCAGTTCATTGGGCTGACAAATAAATCTACCCACGGATGGCCAAATTTCTCTGAAAGTTGGTGAAACAGGTATGGGTGCAGGTGCCATTTGAGCTGGTTGATGGATGTCCTACTCAACCAGTCCGCATGTGTGTTGGAGAGTCCGGAGATGTGCTCTGTTCCTAGGGAAAGCAAGTGTCTCTCTACCTGAAGACCTAAGTCCACCGCTTTGTGCATCAGGACCTTGGAGCGTGTGCCTCCCTGTCAGTTCACATGTACTTTGGCTGTTACATTGTCCATCAGCAATAACATGTGTTGACCTGACAATGACTTTTGAAAATGGTGTGGTGCCAGATGTACCACTCTTAGATCCAACCAATTGATGGTGTTTTGAAGTTCTTCTGGGAACCACTGACCCTGGGTCACTCAGGATTCCAGGCAAGCACCCCAGCTGAAAAGGCTGGCATCTGAGGTTATGACCAGATGGATGGGCTCTTTGAATAGACAGCCCTTCTCCATGGCTAGTGATGTCCACCATTCCAGGGATCTGAGTACCCTTTGGGAAACCTGGATTCAAGAGTTGCTGAGCCCTGATCTTTGACTTGGCAGCAGGAGTCATTGTAGGGCCCAAGCAGATAGTCACGCCCAAGGAATGGTCACCAGACAGGAGATCATCTTTCCTAATACCTGGGAAAGAAGGACCAATAGTACTGATCATAGAGATTTGACTTGCTCTACTATAGCTTTTATGCTGGATCGACGCTCTCAAGAAAGGAATACCTGACAGGACTCAGTATTGACCAGTGCTCCTAAATGTACCAGATTGGTAGAGGGTATCATTTGACTCTTCTCCAGATTCACAGAAAACTGTGATCCTGGAGAGTTTGGCCCATGATCTGAAGGTCCTATCTCAGCTGAAGTGGGGACAATGACTGGATCAATATGTCATCCATATAACATTGTAGTCTGGTGAGTCTCTCCTACAGATGAGTCACCATACTGATCCATACTCTGGGGGTTTGTTCTCTGATAGGCCAGGGCATTAAACCCAGCCTCTGGGGCCCGAAAGGACTGCCTACAATAGAAAGGGGTGGTCCGTCTTTCTGCTGTCCTGTAAAGGTGATGAAGGGCTTTTCTCTTGTCCCTGCCTTTCACTAAGATAGGGTCTAGTACGTCCCCAAAGAGATTGCCTCCCTTAAAGGGAGCAGACGCCAGTCTCCATTTGGATTTCATATCAGCTTGCCAATGGCACAGCCATAAAAGGTGCCTGGGAGTCACATTAGATGCCAATGCTCTTGAGGCAAACTTGGTCGCATTAAGGTTCATGTCTGCCAAATACTAGGCTGCTGACATCAATTTAGTAATATCCTGGTACAGTCTTTGCATGCACTCACGCCAAACATGTGCTCCACGTATGCGCAATAGGGCACCGACCAGCTGAGGCCCAGCAACGCACTCTGTTGCGCCTATCAACTGAGCCTCAAAATGCAGAAATAAAGGGTAGGTGGACCCAGCTCGTGGAAGGTAAGAACCTGTTCACTGACGTCATCCGGTTCTCACTATTGGATTGCGCGAACCAATTGACTATCAGCAATTGACTGATGGTGATTTTGTCAGTGCTGATGATGTTCACATGATGCTATTTTAGGATTGCACCTGAGGCGCAGATTATTATTGGTGCTACCTTGGTTTTCTTTTCAGTCATTCTATTTCTATTTGTAGGTCTTTATATTTTGTTATCTTCTCCAGTTTGTATTGTATTGTACTGTATAGTATCATATTGTATGGTGCAAGCATTATAAGAATTCTCAGCATTTACTTTTCTATGT
The DNA here is from genome assembly GCA_032468135.1 of Calamaria suluensis. Lineage (NCBI taxonomy): Eukaryota > Metazoa > Chordata > Lepidosauria > Squamata > Calamariidae > Calamaria > Calamaria suluensis. Next base: position 34,010 of record JANHFP010001556.1, read on the forward strand.
CATGCATAATCTTCCACACTAATCTCATGTACTCTCACATTCTTCCTAAAACATCTATAGTCACAATAATTATTTCAACAGATAAAACAAACAAAAATAGATGTCTATCCATAGTTTACATTATCGTAAAACAAAACAAACAGAAACCAAAAACACTATAGGATTCTAATTGACTATGATATGGCAATTAAATTATTATATTGGAAGTTTAATTTCTTTACTAGGATCCCTACTTGTACTCTGAGTCAATATTACTTTTCAGCTGTCCACAATTATCCAAGATTTTCTTCTCTTTGCCACATTAATTCAGATTACTTAACATATAACTGCAGTAAAGATTCTGTGTACTACCAAACATCTCAATTCACACTAACTTTATTCTATTTTCTTCCAGCTCAGATACATTTTTGGAACTTTTCTGTCAGATCCATTAAGTAGAAAGCAAAAAAAACCCTCCTGTATTATATACTATGTAGAGCTACACTATGTGGGGATGGACTATAATAACAAAAACTATACAAATCTAATTGTGTTGCACCTCCTCCTCCTTCTACTTGATTGAAACAGGTGTCGGTTGAGTCATGTCTGAGTGTCAAGGTCACTTTACTCTTGGCATCTTCATTGTCTCTAAATCTTTTGCTTCATGTACTGTATAAGGCTACTACTTTAAACTGAGGCAAACCTTTGGAAAGTTAAAATGCATCATATTTTCTTCTCCTCTTAGATGTAAATTAATGCTTGCAGAACATATTGAGGGCCAAATAGATTGCCCTCAATCATTTTAGCTTAGGAGTCTCCACTGGCCCTTAGAAAACCTTTACAAATTAGCTCTTCCCTCAGACTTTAGGGCCAAATTCTATGGCTTTGTCTGTTTGCTTTGCACTGTATAGGGCAGGGGTGTAAAACTCAATTTAATTGAGGGCCACATCAGGATTGTGTTTGACTTCAGTGGGCTGGGGTAGAAGTGGGCTGTGTGAGTATGGCCAGCATGATGTCAGGGGGGTCCCTTTGGTGGCCCGAGCACTGTGCTGGCAAAAATTGACTCCTGAGCTCCTTTTTGCTGACATGGGCCCTGTGGACCAGTCCTTCGCAGACCGGATCTAAGCACCCAGCAGGCTGGATCCGGCCCCTAGGGCTTTGAGTTTCACACCCCTGGTACAGGGAGTTGTTTTTATCTGGGACCATCTATTGTGTCTACTAGTCTTATAGACATACTTTTGTTTCGTGTTTTGTAAACTCCCCAAAGTTATTAATTCAGACAGGTAGCCTTAGACATTTTCAAATAAATAAATGAATAAATGGAAATGTATGAGTAGCAAAGTTAATGATGTGTTGCATGTCATGAAATGTAAATATTCTGCAAGGAAGAAGGATGGTCAGGAATTGGTTTCAGACAGCTGGGATGATAATGTAACATACTAACAAAATGTGGCCTTTTTTAACTTGCACAATATTTACCATAACTAATATGTGTGTCTATATACAAATTTATAATCTCACCATAATGATAAAGACTGACCAATTATTTATGAGTCTCTTCCATTTGCTATTCAAATACCAGTTATTAATGGACTGTCTTGACCACTTTAATGATTTATTATCTTTAAAACTATTTATAATCTAAATAGCTAATTAGGATTGCCCTTGGCTATTGCCTAAAGGGAGCCAATCTAAGAAGTCCAAGGTTTCATCTCAGAAGGAGACACTATTAGCAAACAATTTCCATGTAATGTGACAAAACCAGCATGCGTCTGTGCATTTAAGTCAGCAAGAATCGAGCTTCGCTCCACATTTATCTTTAAAGCAGCCTTTGATAGAAGTTCTCCAACAGCCTTTAAATAAAGGATTGTCTTCTGTAAAGATATCATAGGGCTGCTCTTGTATCTGCAATGAACCATGTGTTTTGCATTTAATCATTTTTAAATAACAGAAAACTTGTCAGCTGCTTAGTTGTAAATTCAAGTGATTGGATGAACAAGGAATACTTATAATTTGGCCTGCATGAAATTATTTTTTTTCTCTGCTTCTCTCAGGGCTTGGGAAGGTTTACAAGATTTTATAATAATTCGAGTTTGGCACTATTTGATTAGACCCATTTAGATGTAATCCTGCCAAATGTTGACAGATTTTTTAAAGCCATCTTTCCCCATTCGTCTATTTTACTTTGCAAGGGCCCACTCATATGTTATACTGTATGGTGTGCCAATGACTGCTGACTGTTGGTTAACAGACTGGATTCATGAGCAAACACTTAATCATTTAATTAGGCAATTAAGCATCCAACCATTCATGTGTCGCCTGTCTGAGCTACAAAACCAGATTTGAAACTGAGCAAAGACAACTCACAATCTGTGAGGGGTGAAAGAACACAAAAACATATCAAAACAATTGTTTCACTTCAAGATTGCTGCATGTTCCTTTTTGCTATGTAAGTGCTCTAAGAGATTGTATCTAAGAGATTGTACATTAGTTTTTCTATTTCATGGACCTTACTTATAAGGTCTCCGTTTCAATCCCTAGCCTATCCAGTTCAAATTGGACATTATTACAACCTGAATGGTGTTAGTCAAAGAAAAAGATCATAATGGTTCTTTGGTTTCTAACACTTCTGAAAAAATAGTACATACATTTGCCATTATGACAGGAAGGTAGGAAGCATTTATCGTAAGAATTATTGGGATAAGAAATCTCATAATATCCTTGATTGTATACTGCAAACATAGTGAAGAAATCTCAGCTTATTTTTTTTAGACATGAAATAATTAAAAACCACTTTTAAAGATGGTTTAAAAGATTATATGCCAAATGTTTGCAATTAAAAACACCCATGGTTTTTTTTTTAACATGTTTGTGCTTTGTGAAAGTGCATGCATTATACAATACATTAAATCTGTATCTGGCAACTGCCATTTCTGTTCTGAAATGGGAAATGCCATTTTAATGAAGGAGTTCATCTAATTAACATACTTCGGAAAGATAAGAAAAAAGAGATTTTTCTAGATTGCACTATTGCAGCCTGACATCTTCAAAATCTCATCACTAGATGGCAGCGACCTTCGCCAAGTTCTACACAATAATAGCTTTATACTTCATATGTGAAGCAGCCTTTTGAATTTTTTATATTAAAAGCTGATTAATGTCTAATGTGAATGTTTTATTTCCACCTCTAGATACCATTCACTCAAATTCTTTACAATATTACCAAATGAATTGTCAGGAAATTAAATAGGCAAGCTTTCAAGGACATGTTCAGAAAAAAAAACCATGAAGACCTTGAAAAAAACATCTATTGCGTTTCAAAAAGAATTTTGCAACAAACTGAGAAAATGTTTAAATACTGTACAGTTGTTGAGATTGATGTGAATTAATTAAAGCTAACTAGTTGCTTTATAAATTTATCACATTTTGAAGATTTCCAGAAAAGCATTTATATTGTCTTGTTAATGCAGGAAAATCAGTGTCTTGGAGAAGAATCTTAAAAGCTACAATACATTTATGTAATTAGTACTATGAATGACATAGTGAACTAAGTCCACAAAAGTGTGTCATTAAAATGTTTACATTATTACAAATCCTTTTCATGTTTTTATAACAATATGAAGAATGAATATAAACAAAGTTGTTCTTAGTTGCGAAGTCGTGTCCGACCCATCGTGACCCATGGACAACATTCCTCCAGGCCCTCCTGTCCTTCGCCATCCTCTGGAGTCCACCTAAGCTCACACCCACCCACTCTGGAGTCCACCAAGCTCACACCCACTATATAAACAAAGAGTTCAGGACTATTGTACAGAAATTCTGTGATATTACATAGTCTATTCACAGATCAACTTTTCCAATCTTTAATCAACTGCAACCTAATATTCCACAGCAAATATTTTATTATAGATCTATGGATCAAATCCATACTAATGGTTTGTTAGGAGCTTGCAAAAAAAATCAGGAACTAGTTTTGCAAACAGTGACTTACATGTTCCTCAATTGTTTGGGATTACTCACAGAAAATGTTATTAGGATAAGTGTCTATCCTAACAAAATAAAAGATACATTGGATTCTAAAGAAAATGATCAGTTGTTATTTCTTAAAACTTTTGCTTATTCTTTCAATAAAACATATTTAAAAAGACTCAATTGGACACTTGATTTTTATTGATTTGGCTATCAAGAGCCTGACATCAAATGATGTGCTGATATGTGTTTCTTAGAGTCCTATGGTAGTAGGATAGACCAAGAAGACTAGGATGAGACGGGATGGGATTTGTTTAATCTCTTCAAATATAGCAGAATATCAGATTTCTGTCTCAGAGTCTGAATCTGAGGTAAATAAAGAGGCAGATTTACATAAGAGATCATACCCTGGTTAATATTATACATTCATTTAAGATGGGGTTTAAATGTGTTTCTTTTTCAGTTTAGTTTAAATTATACTCAAGTGTATGTTTAATGTTTGCAGTGACTTATAACTGCACATTCATCATGACATTTTATTTTTAATTCTACTGATAACTTACCTTTCTCCAGAGAGTTCTAGGTGATATATAGAGTAGTTTGGGCTGAGAGGTGTCCAACTCCCAAGAGTAATTAGATATCTTCATGACCATAACTCACAAAACCAATGTCATTGTAGGTTTTTTTTAAAAAAGGTTTCTGAAAAAACCCTAAGATTTCTAAAGCATCACAGTGCACTCTCCTGGAAAGCTCTGGTAGTAGAAAAAGAAAAAAGTAATAAACTACTCAAACTTCTATAATAACAAAATAATACATCCCAGCTTTTCAGTAAAGCACTTCAATACCCAGAATTTGTAGCCAATACAATATGTAAAGACAATGTTGCCTGGGAATTTTAATCATTAATATTTCATGTTTGTTATCTTATGTTCAAGCAGATAACTTCAGGTAATCATGTTCTAAACTTTAAAATAGTATGTTTAAATCTTCTGCATTTCACACACACACATACACATTCCTGAGGTAAATTTACATAGATAAAATTATAATCCCAAATTCTAGAATATCCGTGTACAGAGTTTGTTTTCACTCACAAAAGATCTGATTTTATACTTTAAAAAAGTATTTCTGCTCTGATTGTCCCTTTCTATTTTACAATCCTTCCATGCTCTAAATTCC
>JANHFP010001556.1:71367-81565 GCA_032468135.1 Calamaria suluensis
GAGGGAGGGAGAAAAAGAGAGAGGGAGGGAGGGAGGGAGGGAGGGAGGGAGGGAGGGAGAGCTCTTCTAAAACTATACACATTCAACCTCACTTACTACATTTGGAAAAACACATTTGGAAAAATACATTTGAAAAAAAAAAATTCAGAGAGAAAAAGAGACGGAGAGGATCTGCATCTTCAACACTTTCAATTTCAGTAACAACTTCAGAATTAGCCAACGGTGGTAAAGAGAATACAATGAACTTTCACTTGAAATCAGAGAGGAATGAACACAGAATTTACATTTCACTTTATATATGCTTTAAAATATTTTATGTACCCATAATAAAATTTAAGGGCAGAATTCTTCAGAGGAACATACATTTAGAGCCTCCTTATTTTAAACTTGTAAGAATTTGTGTTCTTCCTATTTTCAGAGCTTCATCTAATTTATGGTAATTCAGATTTTTAGGTAATTACCACCAGAGAGCGCTCCTCAGCAGTTTATCTGAAGAATTTAGTCCTAACTAATAAAAGAGCGTCAATGTTGAAAAACAATATAAGTATTCTGAAGTCATAGAGCCACCAAGATCATAGCAATTTTATAGAATATATATACACAATATGTCAGAAGTAAATAAAATGCTACTAGGAAATAACTTGCATTTACAACTACAAATTGCCAAAAGCAGATGCAAACCTTTCATGGGTATAGCTGTAATTACAAATTACAGATAAACATAACCTAATCAATGAAGGGAGATTCTTACAAAATATAACCTTGCCAAATATCTATAGGTAAGAAAGGCAAAATAATCCTTATAAAGTGCTTTTCATAGAAAACTTGCAGGTGAGTCTAACAGAGTAAATTGGTGCATGATTACCCATATTCTTTGACACATTACGCAAAATAAGACACCAATGGGAAAAAAGGTGTTGGTATTGCTCTAGCCATTAAGTGTCAGTCTCAGTCTTGATAGTCCCTCCATCCTGGCATTTATGTAAAACATACTCAAGCCCAGAAACTCAAAGAAAAATTAACTTATAGAGCAATTAGCTCTTTGTTTATTCCTCTTAGCTATCTAAAAGTATTAACAAAATAAATGTTAATAATATATCTCTATGTACTTTCAAGTTTCTCACTGAATCATACAATAACTTTAAAAAAGTTCTATTATTTTTGGAACCTAAAAAAAAGATAAATCAAACACTCTCAATATACATGAAAAATAATCACAAAATTTGAGTTTTTGAACTCCTACCTAAATGGATGAATTATTTAAGGGGATTGATGATAATAACGGGGTACAAAGAATATGAACCTAACATATGAACAACATAACATTTGACCAATAATGTAAGTGATATATCCTTGTTGAACCCAAATGAATTTATTTCTTATTCTGTATATAAAAGAAGTAAAGCAAATGGGTTTGGCCATATAGCTTTGATTTATTGCAAGGCAGCATGGCATTTTATGAGTGTTCTTGCATAATATTTTTTGCTATTTTATGCACACAATTAAATACTATTTTCATATTTCTTCATAGCACTATATGAAATGTTTGAAAGAGGGTGTATTAACATAAAACACACTAATATGTTTCCCTTTCCAAGACTGGCAATGCTGCTTTTATTTCTCTTTTATCAAATTTGTAAGGTCGCCTGACTCTATAGCTATTCTGGGGCACAAACAATATTAAAAGCAAATTGATAATAACAGGAAAATAGACACAAGTCTTGCAAAGATTGCAGCTGTTTGAACCCTTCAATGATAGTGCTGTTTCAACATGTTTTGCAAAGCATCTCTTTGTAATGCTTTGCACCATCCTATTTAATACATAATCTTTGATATATATTGTTCATGTTGCTACTATAAAACATCATGAGTGTTCAGCTACCATATTACCAACAGTCATCCGATTCAGCTCCAAACTTACCTGCAAATCCATAGCGAAGAAAATTACTTCTTTTTTCCAGCTGAAGAACCCTTAATGGTGACTGTGTTGCACTGTTGAACTTAAAGTTTAATTTAACGCATGCACCTGAATGAAGCCACAGTAGACAAGGTACTAGAAAAATAAACATTTGATTCTGGTCCTGTTTTTCTATGCATTTCATTATTGAGGTCATTGTATTCAATCTATTAAAAACACCTAATATAGCCATGAATAAAAAGAGAGGCATGTGGAATAGCCATTACCTTGCTTTCAGAAACACTTGGCAAAATCAGTATTTACAAGTTTACAAGTATTTACAATTTACAAGTAGTAAGTCAATTTAAGGAGTATAGCCACACAATTGGCTCATCAACTCAGTCTACTTAGTCTTTCTCCTACTATGAGGAACAGAAAATGTACCTGTGACATCACAGTTCTGTTTTGTGTTGTCATTAAACTGGTCACCAAGGAAACTGATCATTGAGATGACAAGTGCAAGGGGAAAAATGGAAAACAGAAAAGAGAGTCTGGTTTACTCTAAAAAAAGATGTAGAATGAAATGTGCTGCAATTAGAAGGCTCCTCTGAGTATATCAGCTGACAAATAACTAAGGAAATGTGGACTCCCAACAGGTAGGATGTGAGTCAAATAATGTTATAGTATAGTAACCTAACTCCATATAGTAAACTAACAATTCCCAATGCTTTCCTGGTGGCATATTTCTTATGAAAGCCAAGAATTCCATCATCTCTTTTTAAACATTTCATTTTCCAAGATGAAAATATGTAACCAACAAGCTAATTGATGACCAAATGCTGTTCTCCAGCACATTTTTCATATTTAAAATGTTTCTGGATGGTACAGAGGCCCTAAAATAGACAGTTCGCTTTCTTAAAGAGTGTAGCTAAATATTTAGGAAAAATGTAAGTTGTGGAGCTTATCCAAGAAAATTAAGGAGTGTTAAGAGTTTGTCAGTCATGCCTTTAGGCATCATCACTGTGTCTTGTGCAAAAAATGTTCCTTTGTGGCTCTTTTGGCTGGACAACATGTAATTTGGAGCATAAATCCCCCATGAACTTTGGGAAAATGGGTGTTAAACAGAAAATTAAGGACCATGATGGCCATTGGGCCAACAATCAGCACACTTGCATTCAAGACCTAGTTGCTGTAATGGGATAGGGATTAGCTCCCATTAGACGCTCCAGGTCCTGCCGACCCATTAGTTTGAAAATGGGCAACCATAAATAGATAGATGGGTACCAATTTGGTGGGCACCTTAACAGGGAAATGAAAGGAGCCCCCAACTGGATGTCCCCTAGGCAACATGTCACCAGCTAATCCTTTCAATCTGGAAGTGCTTCAGCATTCCCAACACAACTGCAGTAGCAGAAAATTGTGATTTCCAATTTATATTTTTGTCTCTTGGAATTCAGACATATCTTGTACAGGTCTTTTTTATTTTAACTTTCTTTCTCCTCAAATGGCTCTTTCAAAATGTGATTACCAACTCCATATCATTGGGAAGCCTTGAAATTGCCAAAGGTAAGTATAGAATATATAACTATGAATTATTAATATAATTAATATATTAATATAATATATCCTAGTCCCTAAGGCTACCTATGCTTCAAGTGATGATAGTAGATCTAGAAATATCCATAAACATATGTTCTTCCATGGATCACAAAGTATCCCTCTAAAACAAGATTAAACATGACTCAATTGGAGAGCCTGGTCAAAACTCTGCTTGCTTTGTCCATCTTCCCGATCTGAGTTTGGTAGTAAATCACCAGTATTTTCATGCTTGACAACTTAGCTGAGCTCCCAGGTTGGCAACGCTTGGGTAGAAATAACCATAACTGCAGACAAGAATGGAGTCACACACCATACTCCCAATACTAGTGCAAAAGCATAAAGAGTTTTATCCTCTGAGCAATTTAAACATCCCCCCCTTCCAGGTAAATAATTAAGATTGTTGGAGCATAAGATTTCTACCTTCTTTCCTGTTCAGCTTTGACATCACACCAGTGATAAGAGAAGGTTTGTTCAAAGAGCAAAAATAGAGGAATTAGAGTCCAGGAATTAGATCAAGAGATAAAGTTGTTTTCAGCTTTCTGTCTTAAATATAAAGTGGGTATAGCATTTATTTATGTCTTGATTTCTGAAAGCAAAGATATCAGTTGAGCTTTCAATACACTGAAAGTTAAGCATGAGGGTAATCTGGTCAGTATAAGAAATATAAACAGTTACACCTCAAGGATTGCCTGTACAATGGACAATCCCCTCCCCAAAAGATTGGTTTGTCCTCTAGAGATATCATTTTACCTCAAGATTTTAAATACACAGGTCACTTATAATTTTTGCTCCACTCTTATTTTTGTCTTGCATCTTCAATGTCGTCATCGTTGTCATCATCAAATCCACTGAAGTTTAGACAAAATTTCTCAGCATCTGAAGCTAATCCTTTCATTTGTTACCTTATGTCATCCAGACATTATTAATAAGCATATAAATGATGGATATTAATACAGGATCATAAAAAGTCATGATTTTAGAAATGGAACTAATATCTTATAGGTCTGCTTCGTATAGATGCCAAATCTAGGTGCCTTGAAGCAATTTGGGACTGATTTTGTATTTATTCAAGACAGGGCAAAGAACATTGCACAATCACAGGTAGTACTCAACTTATGACCATTTATTTAAAGATGGTTCAAAATTATGAAGGTATTGGAAAAAGTGACTTATGATGTATTCTTGAAGGTACGACCTTTGTATTACTCTTATGGTCACATGACAACAATTTGGATGCTTAACAACCAGCTTGCATTGTCAATGGTTAGTGTGTCTTGCACTCAGGTAATTATACACTACAATCTTCCTAGCTGGCTTCCAAGAAGCAAAGTCAATCAGGGAAGCTGGATTCACTTAATGACCATATGATTTGCCTAACAAGCAACAACCTTGGTAAAATGGTTGTAAAATCAGGTTCATTCAGACAATGATTTGCTTAATGAACACAATGCTTATTGACCAAAATTCCAATTCTAATTACAATCGTAAGTCAAGTATTACCTGTAATTGTTATTCAAACCAATTTCTTATGCTGCATAGCAACAGCATGAAAAAGGAAAAAAAAAGATACAATCTGTATAAAACAAATTGAAGGGGAGAATTTGTTGATTAACTGATTTTCCTTTAATTGGGCAATTTTTTAATTATCTCATTAATTGGGTCAGCTATTACCGGGCCCTTCTATTTCCATGGCCTCTAATCCTGTCTGAAGGATACTGGACAGTTGTAACATTCACCTTAATTAAGGTTGAATAAAGCTATTTTATAAAATAAGAATCCACCTATGCCTTCTCCCATGACAGCTGCCATGACCATTTTTAGTAGATATTTCAAGTTGTCATCACTGAGAAATAATACACAGCTCAAATCTTATTGCTTCATGAATGGAGGAGACATGCTTTACTATTTTGCTGAGTATAAGAATTAGACAATTATAAATTATGACAAACACAGAACTGCCCTTCTAATAGTATGACCATGCTGAATTCTAACCCCAGCCTGATTATATGAACCAATTTAAAATTTATATTGTGATATAAATATGATGAATGTTTTCCATATTCTTGGTCATTAGCTGAAGTTTGAAGGGTTTACTTATTCCAGATTAGTATCTGACAACAGAATTTTCTGAGCTGAAAATGTGAAATGTAATAAAATGAAAACATAAAAAAGGCTGGCAGGAAAGAACATGTTTGTCTCCACATAATGTAAAATTCAATACTGAGAGACTAGCTTTATTTAAAAACTGATTTATTCCCCAAAAATTTTTTTCAGGGCCATCACACCTTTAAGTAGAACATAGTTTTATACTATCCAAGAAGCAGGAAGAAAATTGAAAATAAAAAGCTTCTTTTAGCACACATACAATTTGTGCATTACTCTTAGTATATACTTGCCTAAATTCAGCAGACAGTTATTCTTAAAGTACTATACTAGATTTAGATTTTCATTAATTGACTTCAAATACCAAATACCTTGAAAAATTTTGTGCAAACTAGTTTGGAACATTGAAAAATGTATCATACGAACAAAATGTAATTTAAAAGAATCCATATGTACTTTCCCTTATCTACATACATTTCAAACAATCAAAATAAAGTTACAGCACCACAGGTGACTGCTTTTCAGAAAGCCATTTTAGTGTGTTTTTTATATATATAAATAGACCGGAGGTCAGAAGACTGTTGTTTAGAAAAAAAATATGTTTGCACAGTAAAATAAGATTTGACTTTAGAGTACTACAGACAAGTGTTAACCTAAAACATGCTATGTTTATGCTAAAATAATAAATAATACATTTATTTCACAAAACAAACACATCATGGATTTGTTGTTCTCTTCTAACAACAGTACCGACTGATTCATTAAAACATTTGCCAGTTGTTTAATATATGCACAACTATTGCAGACTCTAATATACAAATTATCTAAGAACTAGCCACTAAAAAGAAGAGCAAGCACATTTCTCTTAACTTGACTATTTTGAATTTTAACATACCAAAAAGAAACATGTAAGCCTTGATTCTTAAAATATTTACCTTTAATATGAAATGATGCCAATTGACAGTTTGCTTACTGCATTGACAGTTGGTAGTTTTAAAATTCATGTTAAAATGGTGTCTGAAGGTTTAAACAGACATAAATAAATTTAATTAAATAATTAAAATAGGCTGAATACTGGGAAATATGCTGGCAGTTTCCTATCTGATGCCTGAGAATAAAAAAATCAAAACAATTCATCTAACAGTAATAATTTTCATTAAATGTTAGGTGCATATCATTAGCCACTGCTATGTTTGCTGCTTAGCTGAAATCATTACAGGAAGACAATAGAATACTATATTAGTCCTGATACACTGATCACATACAAATTCAAAATTACAAATATTTACATGAAACAGAGATGGATGTCTTAGCCAACTGTTGCACTTTCTGCAAAATGAGGCCATTTAAATGGAAATAAAGATAGGTCAAGTTCAGGGTCCATGCTATTTACACTTAAGTAAAGGCAGCTTCATAAATGGACTGAATTTTATTATACATAGAGAATCATAATTCAATCCAGTTTAATCCTGGTTTGTAGTGCTCTATATGCAACACCGGCTAAATATCAGAAGGCTTCCACAGTCAGATTTGACAACTGGTCTTTCAATAGAAAGAAAAAAAAATTATAAATTGGTTTCATCCCAAGAAGGATCGTTCATACTCTTTAGAACTTTCCGGACAAGTTTTTCAAGCTCCTTACGAGCTCTTTGTTCTTCTTCCAGCGATTTCTTCATCTTTTTATTATCCTGACCAAACAAACAAACCCAAAATACATTATGACAATTTGCCTTAAATGAATAAAAACTTCATGTTTTCCATTAAGAAGTTGGCTTCTACAATGAGGAGACCTTTAGAGTATATTGCTATAGATTTGTGCTCTCTTGGAATAATAGCTTGGGGGTTTAAAGAAATCTTGTTTGTTTTGTTCCTGAGATCAGCATAATGTTTTCATTTTGTAAAATCCTCTAAAAATGTTATAAATGCAGATTACAAAAAGAATTATATTTCTTATTAGGAGGCGCTCCAGTTAATGTTTGATAGATGCAAAGTGAGAAATAAGATGAAACAAGATGAAGAAATAAGATTAATTCTCCTGTTCAAGATTTTATTAATTTACAAAATAATTATCCAGAACTTTCTTGCGGATAAACACAATCTCACTATCTGAAATTAGAGCTTTTAAAAGAATGATTCCTCTATAGCTAAACTCAGAAGTAGCACGTTGTGGCAGGTGTTTCAACCTCTGATGGGCTCTCACCAATGATTTTTTCTTAAACTGGAATTAATCTAGTCTGTGCAAACTCATGTCAATCTTTGCCTTTTACCTAACATGTGCCCAAGAGAAGATATTTCTTCCACCTCAAATAATATTTCCTGCTAAGTTGCATTTGTACCACATTTTGATTCGCTGACTCACCCCCTGATCTCTTCATCAAGTCTTAAGAGCCTTCACTGAGTCTTGCAGCTATGTTGCTTCAGTCCAGTCTCTGATAATCCCTATCTCATCCATGATCTAATATTCTGATATAGGTGTGAGATTCTACATGAGCTTGTGCCTCAGAGATCAATTAGAGTTGCTGCTGCTACTACTGTATATCAACCTCCCTACTGAGTAGCAGCTTTCATGCTTGTGTTCCTTGATGTGATGCCTAGGTGGGCAGTGCAGTTCACTGGTCTTAAATTGTTGAGGGACATAATCCAGCTTCTCATAAGTACAGATTTGGAGGCAGACAAGACATTCATGACCCCCAGAGCAACTATGAACTTGATCCATTTTACAGCGGGCCCAATCCACACAAGACCTGTTAGGGCTGTGTTTCATCTTGGGATAATAGCAATGTCATCTGGAATTGAGGGTTACTGTTATTAGTCCCTTGTAATGGAAGAATCAGTCCCTGAGTTTTCCCTGGGTACTTTTCACCGCAAGGAGGAAGGACCTACTTGATCTGTCCCAGAGATGTAGTTTGCCTAATAAAATTCCCAAAGTACTTGTTTCTGAGACTTTAATGTATAGTCGAAGTCAGGTCTTAGTGGCTGAAATGAAAGGAGATGACAGTCGTAAACTGGATTGCGTTTGGGAGGGTTCTCTCTGCAAAAGCTACAATTGGTGCAGAATGCAACGGTGCACCTAGGTTACACCACTATTATAATAGTGTGAAAGCTCCAAATAAACTTCCAGATATAATTTAAAGTGCTGGATATCACTAATAATTCCTACATAATAGTAGACCAGATTATTTGAAGGACTGCCTTTCCACAGTATCAGCCAGCCCACTTACTCTAACCAGGTAGGCACAATTCAGGTCCCCTCTCTAAGGGAATTATCTGGAATTATCTCTCCCCCTCTTCTATATTAGTCTGTTCCTGAACTCGCTGGCCTTTGGAAAGGTATTAAAAACCCATCTCTTTCCATAAGCCCTGGGGTCAGGATGATGAGTGTCTCTATCCGGAGGAAGTTAATAACTGAATTGAATGTTTCCTTCCATTTTAACAGAATTGTCTACCTATATTTTTATATTCTTGGTTTAATGTGAACTGTTCAAAATCACAGATGGGTTTGGGTGTTCATACAAATTTATAAATATTGAGTTCTTAATTCATATTTTTACTTATAAACTACAGACACAGAACTTAAATTGCCAATATTTATCATACCTGTGTTTCCATGAAAATAAGACATTGTCTTATATTTTTGGCACAAAAAAAGGCACCAGGTCTTATTTTGAGGGGGGTTTGTTCACTGACTCACCTCATTTGTACGTGCCACCCCCAGCCTCCTTTTCGCTGTCAGAGGGTTTCAGGAAATCTTTCCGAGGCCGACAAGGCTTTTCTGAAAGCCTCTGCAGCCGATAACAGAGCCCCAAATCAATCCAGAACTCTGTTGTCGGCTGCAGAGGCCTTCAGAAAAGCCTTGCTGGCGGCCTCAGAAGAAATGGGACAGCAAGGCACGTGTCAGGGTGTGCGAAGCCTGGTTGCAACTGTCAAAAGGTAAGTAGCAGTGTAGCTCCACCCACCCATTCTAGCTTAACTTATACACATGCACCCTGGAGTGGGTGGGGCCTTCATTACAGCTTATTTTGGGGGTAGGGCTTATATTGGGCACAGCTGTAAAAATCAACCTAGGACTTACTTTCGGGGTAGGTCGTATTTTTGGGAAAAACAGTATTAGATTATAGATAATGAATAGATTATCTATAGATTGTATAGATAATCAATCATATTAATCTATATCAATTATGCATGAAGGCTACTTAATTTCTATTTCATTAGAGAACTAATATTACATATTGATTCTACTGCCAATTCTGAAGCACAATTCTAAAAATAGCCACCCTGTTTTTGACATAATTGCCATATTTGATTATCTTATTCTCAATGGGCGTGCTGATCACATAACTGGCTCCCTGCTATGTGACATCAGCCCTGCCCGGCCTCCTCGAGGTGGTTGCCGAGTTGGCGGTTGAGACCCCCAAACTATTGGTGATGGGGGATTTCAACCTGCCTTCGGCGGGCGAGGCCTCGGGGATGGTTCGGGAGTTCATGGCTTCCATGACAGCTCTGGACCTGTCCCAAGTAATTCATGGCCCCACGCACACTGGAGGACACACACTGGATCTTGTTTTTATCTCTGAACAGTGGCGAAATGATCTGAAAATA
>JANHFP010001556.1:81665-92624 GCA_032468135.1 Calamaria suluensis
TTTGAATGGCTGTGCACCGCCCCGAGTCCGCGAGGAGAGGGGCGGTATATAAATCAAATTAATAAATAAATAAATAAATAAATTGTAAAATGTATTATAGTATATTTTACCAACCTGTCTTAATTCCTGTACTTCATCCTTCAATGCATATACTGTGTCAACAAGACTTCTAAAACAGAAAATTAAGATAAAATACTATAAGCATATAAAATTGTATCAATACAATTTACATTTTACATCGAAAACTATATAATGTGGGATGAAAAAGAAGAAGCTATTGAACCTGTCCTATTTGCAGTAAATTTTGGGCTTTTCTGGTATTTCTTTAAATAAGACTTTTGTGGGAACAGGAGAGGGAATAATTTTATGAAGCTAGTTACTATAAAGTAACCTGGATTAGGTACAGATCTGCTATAAATGCCATTCAAAACAATTCTATTTGTTGCAAACTTTTTTTGAAATAAAGCAGCTCTTCAGATGTACATTTATATAAAAATAATACAATTCACCCTGAACAGAAATCTCAGGGTACTCAAGAATCCCACCTTACCACAACAACATTGATCAATTCCCAGCTGGCACAAGGACAAAGGAAGAAAGATGCAAAAAGAAAAGTTAGAGAACCCAAGATTATTAGAATTGGTCTAAATGGGCAATAGTGGACTGATGATCCACATTTTAGCCAATTAAGTAATTGGTTTCAATAGGATATACATATATACAGTCACATAAAAAAGTAAGTACACCTCATGTGAATTTTTTTAACATATTTCACCTTCATTCAAATAGCATTTAAAGATAAAGTTGATGTAATTTAACAATAGAAATTATGATTTAACAATCATTTATTCAATAAAAATTTAACAGATGTGCCATTTCTTTCTGTGGAAAAATCTTTGGCAATAATACCTGGTATTACTCCTTTTCTTTTCTTTTTAGCAGAAATCACTCCAGGTAGGCATTCTACCAGTCTTTGACACATTGGGAGGAATTTTCTCTACTCCTCCATGCAGGATTTTTTCAGCTATGCAATGTTCCCTGCATGTACCAACCATTAGATCAGGGCCTTCCAGAACTTCCAGAATTTCTTTTTTTTTCCCAGCCATTCTTTTGTAGATTTACTAGAATATTTATTGTCATTATCATGTTGTAAAGTCCTCTTTCAGCTGAGTGTCAGTCTTCTGACAGATGGCCTTATCTTATCCTCAAGCACCCTTTGGTATAAGGGAAAATTCATAGTGGATTCTGTGAGGGTTAGCTGTCCAAGGCCTAATGCAGCAAAGTAGCCTCAAATCATTAACACTTTCACCAATGTGCCTGTGTAGATTCTTCTGGTGTAAGGCTATCTCTGGTTTTGCCAATCATATCTTCTGGCATTATAGCAAATAACTCTAGCTTGCCCGTTTTGCCCAGAGTGCATTGTTCCAGAAATTATAAATTTTGCCTACGTATTCATGAGCAAACTTTTGTCCTGCCCTGATTATTTTCTTGGCAGCAAATTTTTCCTCCTGGCACACTTTCCATGTAAAAGTAATTTATGCAGCATATTTCAAATGGTAGACTCATGCATTTTGACATGAATAATGCTGAGAGTCATCTGTAAACGAGATGACAAAATTTTGGAGTTTTTAAGATAATTCTTTCATGCATCCTATGTTATGTTCTTGGGTTGAATTTATAGGAGGACGACCACACATGTGCAAGTTGGCGATTGCTTGAAATCTCCAGTTGTAGATGATTTTCCAGATTGTGGAATGGTTGATATGCTATTGCTTGACAATATTTTTAAATCCCTTCCAAGACTCATAGGCATCTATAACGTTCTTTCTGAAAATCTCAGAGATAGCTCTTTCAAATCTTGGCATAGTGATACTTCAGCAACAAAGAGCAAATCAAATTAAATGTCTGAGGTTTCAGTAAGACAAGTTTGTCCCCTAGCCTCTCAAACAATATTCTAATCATTGGCACCTCAGGTTGAATTTTAGAAATGCAAGGTAGAGACAAATATATGGGGTATACTTACATACTTTTTCCACATGTGAAATCTGTATTTACATTTATTTAAACAAATGGAGAACAAAATGTAAATGATGCAGGATATGTTATATTAGATCCCCTTTATCAATATTGTTGAAATGAAGATTAAATATATGTATGAAATATGATGAAAAAGTCAACAATTTCTATGTGGTGAACTTATTTTTGGCACATGACTGTATATTCCATACTTATTATTATATGTACATAACGAATGCATAAATTCTACTGTAGCATTGTACAAAAATTATATATATGTAATTATAAAATATATAAACTGTTTAAAACTTTGTTTTAAAGAAATCATCTTACTTTTCTTCTATCACAGTTTGACCATTACTTTTTGTTTCTTCTACAATAATTTTCTCTTCCTCTGGAAGTAGTACTTGGGGAGCAGATTCTTTACGGGAGTCTAGTATAAATAATAGATAATAGAATTAAAACATAAAACATACTTTTAGGCAGATATTATAATTAAAGTTCATAGGAGCAGTTGATATTTTATTTGCTTGCTCTCTATTTTATAGATCTATAACAGCCACTATTAAAAGTTTGTTATCATTGGCTTTAATAAGAATGGTCAACCAACTATTATTTAAGTTTTTCAACCAGTATTAAATTAGTCAAAAACTGCCAAGTTAAACTAACAGTGTAACTGTTAGATATAAAGCTAGCAAAGTAATATGCAATAAGCAAATAATAAGCAATGATTATGAAATATTCTGTTGATCTAGAAATTGTTATGTGATTAATAAATACATTCAGTGAAGATTATTATTTTAGAAAGTGTTTGAAGATGTTGCTGATAGCTCTAAACCTGGTTATACATAAAAACAAAATTCAAATTAGTACTTCACTGCTATCAAACACAATTCAAATTAAAAATTACTAGAGTTGATTTCAAGTGTCTAAATGTTTTAAACTTTAAATGTCTTTACAAGTATGGTAACCATATTTTCCTGGAAAAAATAAAGTATAAACCTGAAAAGGGGGCAAATCTGAAGGAGGTTTGTAAGGATAGAAACAAATGTTTATACTTAAGCTTTGCTTTAGAAAGGAAAATTTAAAAGCAATAAAATAAAATTATCCAAATAAATGTAAACTCATTTTTAAAAGAGAAATCAATTTCCATATTTTCACATAAATGTGAAATACTGTGTACCAATCAGTATGTTGTAGGATGATAGATGTTAAATAACCAAAATAGGGGACAAAAATGATTTTAAAAAAAAAATCTAAAAGACAGCTTTGTAAAAGAAAGGATTGTTTTTTTATAATAAAAGATATATGGTCACTGTTCATAATCCCCAACCAACATAAACCATTTGCTACTTCTCTTCTCACTGTTTATTCTGTGGTAAAAGGCTAGCACTTTATTGATAACATTCTCAACTAAGAACAAAAACCAGCTGATTCAGAGGTGCTATTCCATTGCAGAAAAATATTACTGTCACACAACCTGTAAAATCATCATATAACTAATTATAATTCATAAAATTTTACTAATTTTATAAGTGTTATGATAACATTATTTTCCTGCAATGGAATAGCATTTCTGATTGTACAGTGTTTTTTTTTATACCTGACATGAAGTAAAATTTTATTTATCATTGGACAAGGCATCAACTTATCAACTATATAGCTGGGAAAGGATCATTATGACACATTATGATAGACTGTGTCAAATATTTTTTAAATATTAATTCTGGTTATAGAATTAAAACAAAACTTCTATGGTACAAACATAATGCAAGTAAATTCAAAGTAAAAACTTAAAAGTGAGGCCAAGTAAGTTGAAAAAATAGTGATCTGTAGTGAGACAGATGTTAACTGAAGGACAAACTACATAAACAATGTTTTAATGTTAAGTTACTCAAACTACTCAGAAAAATAATTTCAAATGTAAAAACATGGCAAAAAGCAAAAGAGATGGATTGAAATTAAGTAACGGAGGCACAATCCTTGGTTTATGAGACAAAAATTAAGTATATAAAACTATTACTAGAAAAATACCAATAATTTTAAAACAGGAGAACTTCTGAGAAAAAAATATTAACTTTATTCTGAGAGCCACACATAATTCACAATATTAAGCCTGGGGGGGTCTATTATTTTCCAAGTGGTACCACAACCCAGTTAACCTTTAAATAAATAGTAATTTATATCCAGTGAAATTAATAAGACACTTAATAAGATATATAAGATCAAGTTTTCAAAGAGGTTGATGACATTCTGTTAATGCAAACCTCAATTAATTCACTGTTACTTAATCCAGTCTTCCTTGGAAGTGTGTGAAACCATGAGAAAATGTCATTTCTGTTGCAAATACATATTACCCAATATACAAACATGTTTAAAGTTTTGATTCCATTAACACAGAAGGAAATTTCACCAGGGAATGTTTTACCAAAAAATCCAGTACAATATAATATGTGACTGAACTCCACTATGCAATGCAATTTTCAAAATGGTCATTTCCTTCGGCAATATAGCATAAACTCCCATTCCCACCTGCTGTAATCCTCATTATAACATAAACACACCTGCTCAAGTACTTTCCGCTTGCAGATTTAAAAACATCCCTCTTAATGTTACCTTTAATTTCAACCTTACTGCAGAAATAAAGGCAAAAGACAAAGATAAAAATTCCAAGAACTGCAAGAAGTCTGTAGATAGCAGCACTTAATTAGTAATTGATTAGCTCAAAGGGGGAAAAAGAACAAATTGTTAAGACAGCAAATAAAATAACCACAGTAAAAGCCATTAATTATAATACTGGAACAGTCAAAATATGGCTTATTATAAAAACAGTAAAAAAAAGTAAGATTAAGGAAAATAACATTACAATAATTGATTACAAACATTAATAAAATGGATCTAGGTGAGATGGAAACCTGACTAGATGGGACATTATTACCTGCAGCTGGGTGTCTTTATAATGTCAGCAATATAACAAAACATGGGTTTAATGTTTCAGGAAGTCTGTAACATATTGTCCAATAAAAGAATTTTTTGCTGCAAGCCCTGAAAAATAAACGGCTGGTATTTAGGATTCCTTTATTCCTCTTAAAGAATGATCAGGCAACCTTTGCCAAGTTGGTTAGATATATATTAGATTATGTATGGATAATCTAGAAATCTATTTTCTGTATGTAGAGAGTCTCTTGGATTGTCATGATGGAAAAGAAAGAATGCAAGGAGTCTAGCTCAAGGTTTCTCAAATTCTTTCTTATCTTAATCCCTAAATTGAGGTACAGATTGATGTGAATAACTCTATGTATTCAATGGCATTTCAGATCAAAATTTTATTCTTCAGTTGTTAAACTTTTATGCTTATGGGTTCTCATGCTTTGTAGAATTTGCACAGACTTCACTTCAGACTCACACTCTGCCTTCACAAGTTAAACATTAAAAATCTGTGGACTCTTCGTTTCTTATGATTCCACAAAGGGTCCCAATTTACTTCCTTAAAATAATTCTTTAGTGTAATTACAGCATGCCAAGAGCTGGTTCGGGATAAGCATACCCATTAACATTTTAAGATAGTGGGATTAATAAATACACTTAGATCACAAAGCACTCACACTCAAATATTCCTTAGAGACAACTGGCATTTAAAAAGAGAAACACATTTGATAAGACACAATGGCTGTTATAATTAATGCATTCTGCCAAACATTTGTGATGACTTGAGGAACTCCAAGAGTAAGGTCTATTGCAGTGATGGCTAAACGTTTTGCCATCGCGTGCCAAAAGTAGGGAGTGCCCAAGGGAGTTGCACATCTGCGTGCCCACACCCATAATTCAATTCACCCCACCCCTCCCTAGAAAGGTTCTGGAGCTTGGGGAGAGAGAAAAATGGGCTTTTCCCACACCCCAGACCCTGGAAACAGCCTCTTTCCCAACTTTTGGTGGGCCTGAAACGCCTGAAAAACAGCTGGCCAGCACCCACATGAGCATCAGAGCTGAACTAGGGCAACACTTGCGTGCCCACTGATATGGTTCCACGTGCCATCTGTGGCACCCGTGCCATAGGTTCGCCATCACGGGTCTATTGTCTACATCTGACCACAGCTCCGGTGGAGCATAAATCTTGTTCTTCTGTATATTTCTGTGTCCCTAGCCACTTATTTCCAATGTTTGCCCTACTGCTTCTGTCAATCTTCAAGATTTAGGCACGCTAGCTTCATTTTGCTAGAAAAAGAGGTTTAATTGAATATTGTAACAATATTGGACAGGACAAATAACGCATCACAAAACCTACTGTATTTTTCACCAAATCAGTATTCCATATTTTTGATATGAATCTAATAATTGCTGTTGAGGAATAGATACTTTGGAGCTTTCAAAGAACAATTTATTTCCAACAGATCCCAGACAACTCTCTAAAATTCGATGTAACTTATACTAAAACCTAATACTGGAAAATATCCTTGACATTCTTGATGTGTATTCATGTCTCTGTGAGGAAAATGCTAATGAGATGCAGGAGCTGATGATGGACATGCACGTATGTATTCTGCTTAAAGTAATGCAGTTCTAAGCAATCCAAAAAGCAGAAATGAAAACATGCAGGTTTTCTCCCTCATAATTTGTAGAATTTAACATGTTCTCCAATTCTACACATTTATTTTTAAAATTTGCTTGCATAGGAAAAGCTTAACCTCTAATCATGTTTTGCGAAAAGCTTTGGCAGTTGTGTCATTGGACTAGCCTATTATATATGCGTGTTTTAAATCTGTAATTAAGAAAATGCAGCCTTGGATTGTCTTAAGGTAGCTATATTTATGAGTACAATATGGTCCAGAACCCAGATACATCTGTTTGGAGGAGTAGGAGAGAGGATGAGACCACAGGAATCAAAGTACCATGTAAGGGAGTTTCTAGAAATTGGTCATTTTCATTGGTTCCACTTCATCAATGGACACTGTTTCCAAATATCTTGAAACAATAACATTTTTTGCAGAGTTTAAGACATTTAACAAAGATGAAGTTCCAATTGCAATACTTTCTTTATTGTAACTTATTATTCCTTGAAAAATGACTTATATGGAAAGTTTAATATGGAGATAGAGCACTTTGGATTCAAGCCAAAAAAATCCTTCAGAGCATTCAGGTCTGTTCAACTAACACTGTCAGAACTCTTAAAAGAAGTAGCAACAGTTCTCAGGATTTTGCCATGACAATTCACAGCTGTCCCACAACTAATGACAGTATTGTCCACAATAAAAATAATAGGCTAAGTTAAGGAAAATACAGAAGACAGGACACATGCAGAGCAACCATATTCATTTTATTTACATTAGAACTAGCAGTCTAGTATTGTTAAAGTACTATATCATCCCATAAAAAGGAAGTTTGAAAAACAATCATACATTTAAAAAGGAATATTCTTAAATTGGAATTAGAAGTCCACAAACTTGGTTTCAGCTTGGCAATCAGATAAATTGTAACATATGCATTGTCGGAATCCATTTGAAGACATCCATTTAAAAATATATCAAAATTAACGTTCACAAAAGATTCAAAGTCCTCATCTTACATCATTAAGTTTTAATTAAGCCATGAGAACAATGAGGGAAAATGGGGGGGAAAGAGACATGGAACGATTTTCAATCTGTAGAAAATTCTCTTAGAATCAAAAAGTCACGTAAGCTAAAATAATACCACCAGTGGGTTTAAGACTGTTTTTAGGATCAGTACGTAAGTTTAAATCTTTACTGAGCACCAAAAAAAAGGGGAGATGAAACACTTTCAGTATACCTCTAAGAAAAGTCAATATACTAGTAGGCATCCATCAAGGCTTCACTTAGATACAGATAGTCCCTGAGTTAAGTATATCTGACTTAAGCTGAAACTTCACAATGCTTTCAGGAAACATGAAGCCACATGTTTTTAACATACAGCCTGTTTTCCTGAAAGCATCACATGAGTTTAGCACTAGAGGAAGGACCATGCTGTCCACCATTTTTAGTAATTAGGCAATCTGTTTTTAAATATAAGTTCTGACTTAAATACAAATTCAGATTAAAGGCAGAGCTAAAGAATGGAACGGTTCTTAACTAGAGACTGCCTGTGATATAAAATTAAATCTGTAAAAGTAAAGGACCTTCCTATAAGAGTATGCCCCTAATATAGGTTACAATGGATTATTTATTTTTATTTGAACAAAGAGCAATTCAAAAGCTATTTTATGACTTATATGGAAAATTGTTTGTGGTTGTATAAAATTCATTAATTTCTTTCTATTCTTGCAGTTATGTTTTTCCGACAGTGTTAATAGGTCAGAATTTTCTGCCAAAATCTGTATAAATATTTGCATTCAGTATAAACACAGAAATGCAATGGATATGTATTTCTATTTTATGTAATTTATTCCACTTAAAATATGTTGTGTTGAATTTTATTTTTAAAAAGATGAAATACCAGAACAATTATGAGTTATTAAAATTAGAAGGGTTTTCAAGGTGGGCCTTTCATCATCAATAATTAAAAATAGTCTCAGTTGCCCATAACTTCTCAGCCTTCTAACTAAGAACAAGTGTGGTATCTTAGTTACTCTAGTTTTCTTCTTTTGGGCTTATTGAAAGCATCTATTATCCATCTTTGAACTGACAAAGAAATATCAGTTTAAAAACTGCTGTCCCATTGCTGATTCTGTCCTGACATAATTATTTTCTTAATTACCATACAAATTGATAATCTACAGGACATGTTAAGTAAATGGGCTGGTGGATTTCCCCAGCTGTTTTCTCTCATCAATTATTATCAGCTGGACAAAAAAATATTCATCAACTCAGGGGTTGTATAATCATTTTTGCATTGGGGGGGGGGTCCAAAAACAATCCATGCGTTGACAGAAACTGGGAGTGGTGGTTATGGGGTGAAGCAATAGGAAGCCCTCCCACTGTACTACAACTCTCCCAATACCTAACAGCTAACAGGAACATGTAGTGGTTTTGAGGTATCGATGGAATTTCCCTCCTGCTTCACAGCATAACATCTCACACACCCATAGCATCCAATTGAGAAACTTTTGAATTTAGTCCAATTTAAACATTTAATTTCTCCCACAACTCACAGACTTCATGGGAGGGGCATGTCTGTAGCAAACAACAGTAGGCAATAAATATTGGGCTGATTCAACCCCCTAAGACAGAATGGTTGATGAAGTAAGTCAAATTGTATCTACAACTAAAAATATTTCAGGATAAGAGAAAAACTTTAACATGAGAACAGCTAATGCCCACTTAAAGTGCCTCATATGTGGGAAAGGGATAAAATGAGGGCTTATGACATCAGAAAAAAGAGAGGAAGGGCATTTTTGCAATAATTAACTTAGTAAGAAAAGACCCCTAAAACAATTTCTGCATCTACACTCCTCTGACAGTTGAAACATAATTAGAGTCAAGGACATAGTTTTCAGTGAAAGGGAATAATCAAAATCACTCTAGTTAAAATGCACCATTACCATGCAGTTAATTACAAAATACAGAATCCTACCCAATCCAAACTAAAGACAACAAGAACAACAGATGCAAATCTGTAGATAAAGCATCTGGCTTGTTCCTTTATTTTGTCTCTGATGATTAATTCATTCAATAAGTAAACAAATAAAATATATGATAAAGCAACTGAGAGGAACACTTTTTTCATGTTGGATATCCTAGGTAAATTCACCAAAATCAGCAGGACTTTGGACCAATCTCTGCCGATCACCCTATCTATGCCATGAAATGGTTGTTGTGGAAAAAAAGTAAAATAAACACTATGTATGCAGTGCCTTGAACTTTTGAATAAAAGGTGAGATGTACTTCTAAATCAAATAAACAAATACGCTGTATGAGCTACCCATGTAGCTACAAAGAGAATTAAGGCTATATAGTGCTAATTGAAAAGCAGGATCATTTATTACTAGTTTACATTATTACATGTACTAGTAAAGGAATTATTGTGGGAGTTCCCAAACTAAATATACTAAGACCTCATATATATTTTTTATCCACATGCACCATTCTGTTCTCATAAGTTGATAAGATAAATTGACAATCCACCTACCAACTTTCAAATCCAGTTAAAAAATTCCTGATGAAATAATTAATTCCCTCTGTTTGCTGACAGGCCAAACCTTATTTTTCATTGATTGCCTTCCCAGTCTTCCCTGAAATCCCCCACCCTCAGATATTTCTGGAAATTGAGGGTGCACTGGGGATAGCATCAAAATACAGGTGAAGAGGTTTGTTGTGAGAAATAGTCACCTTTAACACGAGTAAAAAAATTAAGTCAAAAGTTATGGCATTTAATTCTCACACACTTTCGATGTCAAATGTTCAATATATAAACTTACTTATTTAAGGTGACTACAAAATCTAACTGTAGATTGTAAAACCAAATTAAACTTTTTTTTTGCAAAATCGAACTAGAAATTAAATTTTGAGATATGCATCTACATTTTAACAAAATATTTTAAACATCTATTTGCACATTAATTTTCTACTTATTTCATTCTACTTACAGTGGCTGTTTCACCTTATACTTCTAATCAGCCATCTTCAATTGTTAGCTATGAACATTTTCTTGTGAAAATAACTATCAAAATCCATGTAATTGAACAGATATAGACCATTTTAAGGCAAATAAGATTACCAAATATTCTTTATTACTAAGAATGAAACTGGGCATAGACTCAATAAAAGTAAATAAAATTCAATGCCTGACCATATGCATGCTTATTTATAAACACTGTCATTTGATAGTTAATTACTAATTAAATGTATGATTGCAGCATAACAATATACATTGCTAATATTGTATATTTACAATAATAGCTCTAATACTTTGATAATATATGGGGCTACCGGAGAGTAGCACCCGGAAGTTGCAGCTGGTGCAGAGTGCGGCTGCAAGAGTGGTGACAAGAGC
>JANHFP010001556.1:111305-123147 GCA_032468135.1 Calamaria suluensis
ATGTTGATTTCAGTATAGGCAGGCTCTGTGTATTAACAATTCAACTATGGAGGTGGCTAGTAATACATTTTTTTTTAAGGTGTGCAGCTGATGAGCTGGTTAGCTTGGTTGTTTAACAGTGAGACATTGGTGAATTGGGCACAGTAGCACTTGCATTTTCTGCTTCATATGAGAAGAGCACATCCTGTCATATTGTATTACTGCGTAGTTTGGAAGTATTACTGTTCATTTCCTTCTATTCAGGACATAAGCTTCTTGACCATGATCCACAATATTGTCAGGGATGCTACACCTACTCTCTATGACCAGTTGTTTTTCTGTTACCTTCTGGGAAAAGGCTTTGTGGTATCTGAAGCAGAATTAGATTATGTAATAGCTTTGTACCATTTAATATAAACTTTGTTAACTCTCACATACACATATAGCATACGGTATGTATATTTGTGTGCATGTATGTTTATTTCATTTTTTAATGTGTTGCCAATGTGTTCACAGCAAAAAGTGACAATGAAGATTATCTTATCTCATCCCACCCCAGAAACTAAAATTGTACTGAAGAGTGTATTACCTGGTAGATAAAGCCACTCATCCTTGGGCTGGCAGACAACATCAGCAAAATGTTAGGAAAGAGAAGAAGGTATCTTTCATTTTTTTCCTTATTAGAAAGAAGACAAACCAGTAAAATATGAAATCAGATTAAGGCAAGGTTAAATAAAATGCAGATAAACAAACGAGATGCCAATCACAATACTTGTCAAATCATCATTATTAAACCAGCACCACATTAGACATATATCAAACAAAAGAGGCTAAGAGATTTTTAGGACAAACTCCCTTTAGAAAATGTAAGAAAAGGCAGAAATACTTGTCTCAGACAGAGAAGTACTGATTTTTTTTAATAAAAGGACATCTATTACTGTTATGATAAATTGTTTATTTCTAAAAGACTTCATTCCTCTAGTAAATGTGAAATTCAAAATATCATTTTAATGGCATAAATAAGACAAAGATGAGACATTTTTAAAGAAGACACTCAAAAAGGCTACACGTAACTGTTTTGAAGGGGAAAATCTGTTGTATTGGCTCTTCTCTCTAGATTGACTGAGTATATTGTTAAGGCCACCCACTTGCCAAATGATTCTGAATGGGTCAGAAGAATTAAAAACGGTAAAAACAATTCTGGTACTAGTATAAGCAAAGCCTGCCATACCTCACTGCCAGCACACTGAATCATGACTTGTGACATGTAAATTACAGTTCCTAATGTTTTAATGTCTTCTCCTTCCCAGCACCGGATGGCTTCAGTTAATATCTGGAGTTCAAGTTCTTTTCTTTTCCGTACTTCTTGGCACTGTGCCTAAAGGATAAAACATCACCACATCATATACCTGGATTAGCTATGAACAGATGTTTTAGTACAGGTAGTTCTTGACTTAGGACCATAATTGAGACCAAAATTTCTGTTGCTATGTGAGACAGTTGTTAAGTGAGTTTTGCCCTGTTCTTTGACCTTTCTTGCCACAGTTACGAAGTAAATCACCACAGTTGCTAAGGTAGTAACACAGTTGTTAAGTTGATCTGGCTTCCCCATTGATTTTGCTTGTCAGAAGGCTGCAAAAGATCACCACACGATACTGCAACCATCATAAAATATGAGTCAATTTTGTTTAACAACTTTGGTAAAAAAAAATGACTGTAAAATTGAATGTGACTCACTTAATGTCCAACTTGCTTAACAACAAAAAGTCCCAATTGTGGTCGTAAGACTAGGACTGCCTATCATTGGAAGTGGCCTGTGTTTTATTTCACCATGGATATTCTTTGTTAACTTTTTTCTTTGCTACCACTCCAAAGAAAATGATCTTCAAAAGCTACTGCTCTGTTTTTTGAGTTCTACAAGTTACTTACAGAAAGATTTTTGAAAGCTGTCATGGATTTCTGAATGTCTGGTCGGTCAGGATGATAATCCTAAAAGAAAATACAAAAGAAATGGCTTTTCAACTTGCTTTGGAATTAATGTCATTTCTGTTAATACTGTATTAAATATTTGAGAATCTTTCCTCTTAACTACTCTCTAAATAAGATCATGCCAGCAAGAAACAAATAATTTTGCAAGAAAGTTTTTTCTTCGTAAGAACCAATTTTATGAATGTTTATCTTTTTCTATAAAAATGCTATTTAGACTGTTGTCTTAGAATAGAAAACAAAACTTGGGCACTGTCAATTTCTCAAGAAATAATGATGTAAATCAATATGAAACAATTAAAAATATGATGAATTGCACAATGAGCCCAAATTCTCAAATGGAATATTTAAGTTCAAAGCTAAGATTATACACACATTCAACAATATTAAACTAAAACTCTTAATTCTATGTTTAATACTGAAGATTCAGCCTTCAAGCAATAGTAAATAATATATATCAGATAAAATGACTATGTATTGTACAATAAAACTGCAATGCGACACTGCAGAGCTTTAGTATGGGAATATATGCTTCACAATTCCCTCATGAGCTGATAAACATTCAACTATCAAATATGTTCAATAATCTCTTCCTAATCTTGCAAAAGCATGAAAGAAAGCCACAAAATTTAGAGAAATGAAAAAAAAAATCAGAAACAGCCCAGTGGCATTTACGGTATACTGCATATATCTACAGTGGAGTTTCATAGTTCTGAATCATAGATGCAAAGTAAAACTGGCTTTATTCTTGTGTTATCAATTTCACAAGTCAACTGAAGTGAGCATTAGTTTAGGATCAGAATGTATTACTTTGTCATTGAAAATATAATCAACCTTAAACATATAATCTAGCATTCCCAAACAATTACTTCTTTGATCTCAGAGGAGTAAGAACAAAGTACTGTACTTTGTTATTAATCATCTTTGAAATGCTATTTTAAAATGTTTGTCAAATCACTATTAAACTGGAGTGTAAATGCTGTGAGGTTATACTATACCTCCATGTGTCTTTCAAGCTCTTTGAGTAATGTGGGATATTTATCTAGACGCATAAAAGGCTTGCTCAGGCCTGTGGTCAGTACAAGAATCCCAGGACTGTTGGCTCCTTTTAGCTCCATGAATTCTCCTAACTCTTCACTGTATATACAAAAAGAAAAATAATCAAATGAACATTTGAAGTTTAAATGGGGAATTGCACGCAGCCATACCTGTAAGAAATTTTCAAAAATATTCCAGTACAGTATCTTCATATGTAGAGCTGCACAAAATTGCAGCATGCTGTGGCTTGTTCCAAATGACAAGTCAACAGAATTAGAGCGTACTGTCTGACTATTTCCCCCTAAAATCAATAGCTATGACTCAGCCTTCATTTATTTAGAGAAAAACTAGGCCACCCACAATACTAGTGCTTTAAATCTCCTTTAAATCTTTTTTATGCAACCTGGGAAAAATGGGGCGGGGAGGAGACCAAGCTTTCAGTGGAAGTGGAGGGTCAAGAACTGGAAAATCCTGAACCCTGCCTGCTTTACCTCTTCTGCACAACCTCTATTTTAACATCCCAAGACCTTTTAAAAACAAGAAGGAAAAAAAAATCTATTTTACTTTTTCTTATAATCCCTAAGTGTTTTATATTACTTTTTTTTATAATCTTTGAATGTTTTCCAAAACTCTTCTCTCCACAGGGGAATAACCAAAAATTAAGAGAGAGACTTGATACTGTCAATATTTCCATAAAGGAAAGAGGTTGAGAAGATGACAGGTCTTATTCGCTAATGTTTTCATGACCAAGTCAGTTCCCTCTCTGTCAGTAGCAAAATAGCTAAATCAAAATAGATTCTTCAGCTAATGAAATTGACTCCACTTTTTATGACAAAATACTGTACTATACTGTACTGTAACGTAAATAACGTAATGTAACATAATAATCTCCAAAACATAAGATGATCTACACCACTAAGATCACAAATATATTCTGAAAGGTTTATATCATACTATTTTAACAAAAGGTTTTACTATGCACAGAACTTTGATTTTATATTTACATAAAATATTTTGATTTACATATTCACTATTTCAGTTTTTTCTTGTGAAAGAACTTTACCTTGGGATTCAATATGAATACTGGAATCTACAGAGATTTAATCACACTAGAAAATCTGTTTCCTTAGATGATGATTCTGTTCACAAAATTAATGTGTATAAGTTCAAAATCATAGCTATTTTAACAAAGACTCTTTATGTGAGAAGCTTTAAATAGCAAATTCACAATATACTGGACTAAAACAAAACAAAGGTAAACTAATTATTTAGTTACACAAATATACAAAAAAATAAATTACTACGTATTATTTACTCAAAGCAGGTTAGCTACATAGAATAAATAAGCAAATTATGACTATTGGCTAATATAGAATTTCTGAACTGATACAGTAGATCTTTGCTATCTAAATAGCCCTAAGCATTTGCCACTGTTAAATTCTATACTCTAAGAACGATTTATTAACCCTCTAAAATCACTGAGACTTATTTCTGAATGCATGTATACAGAACTGTAATTTTAAAAAAGAGCTAAAGAAACTATCAAGTTTGACATACGTTAAACTTGTCCTCCAAATTAAATCTAATCAATTGTCATTTTAAGATATAAAATCGCTATATATAAGAATGTTTTAAACCTCCAAGTTCTTTAATCAGAAATCAGTCAGTAAATAATAGAACAAGAATAAATATAGATAATTATAAACAAGAACAAAACACTCAACGCCATAACTTACACTTCCAGTTCCTGCCTATAATACATAGAACATGAACTCTCAGAACTGAAAGGTCTAAAGATGTCACATAGACAATGCATACTCAAGACCCTCCAGCAAATCTTTGACTCGCTAAATGATCTGAGCTCTTGACTGCAGTTCCACACTGAATGCCTTATTCTGAGGCTGTTGCTTCAAGTATGACATCACCCCTATATTAGCAGCCCTTGGGAAACCACATGAGGGAGGGACAATAGATTATCTGCCTCAGATGCTTATCAGGATCACACATGCCAATTAATTTCACATAAGTATGATTTTCCAAGCCTCCCATGTTGAAATGTAATATTAAAAGCAATGAGACTAATGCAATAGTCATATCTAATTAATCTCCAGCTTTAATATTAAGTTTATGCAACTATAGTTTAAGAAAACAGCAATGGTGTCTATTTACAGATAGGATTGTTTCTTTGAAGCAATACATCTGCAGTATTGTATACTTTACACCTCTTAGTTGTATTAATTTTTGATCAATTACATGCTATCAAATAATATTTTAGTCCTAGCAGCCATAACAATTAAAATAATGCTAATTTTTGTATACTAACTTTCACACCCAGATTTTTCCAGGAAACATATTACAATAAAATCATAGCATAAAATGTTTGAAAATATACACTAAGACATGTGCAAAATATATATTTTATTCAAAATGTATTCTATTAACAGCACTTTCATAGGCAGCCAATTTATCTCAGACAATTAAACTGGCTGGCTTGATGACAGTCCTTATAATGTAAACAACAGAATCCCTGAAGTGAAAAATAATACAGGTGTCATGTTAGGATGGCTGCATGGATGTGCTTTTATTAGAAAAATCTGGACAGAAATCCTTCCCAGCCAGATCTATTTTCATTGTATTGTGCTTAATCAACTATTACAATTTTAGGTACCAGAAAAGGCAACATTCTGGTAGACTCTAGAACGTTGAACAATGTTCAACATTCTGATAGACTCTAGAACATTCTAAACTCTAGAATGGCCACTAGGCAAAATTCTAAATTGGGCATGAAATAATTTCATTTAATGGCTATTAAAGCAAGTTCAGCTACTTGCTACCAACTCTTCACAATCACAATAAAAGAAGTCTTTACACAAACACTTTTCATAACAATGACAATGCTACTACCATGAATTTTTAGAAGAATTTTTTCTACAAACTTCAAAACTACCTTGGTGTACATAAATGCCAGCACTTTTTCCAACAGTCAACTGTTATCAAATATAAAATCTTAGCCCCACTTGCAATAATAGCATGCTGCTGAACCATCTCTTCATGCAGGAACTTGAAAAGGCTTTTAAAAAATACATAACAGCAAGAAGAATAAAAACAGTTGCATTAGATCAGACCAAAGGTTCCACAAGCTCCCATGCAGCCACTAGTAGTGGCTAACTAGATTCTTCCAAAAAGTGCACAAAAAGGCTTGAAGGCAATAATCCTTCTGCTATTCCCTTCCAAATATTTGGTATTCTGTGGCATTCTGCCTCTGAACTGCAATGTTTCTCACAGTCATTTCTTTGTTTTAATTATTTATAAATTAACTCTCAAACCACAGTATTTTTCCAAGGGAACATATAAAATATAACATTAAAAAATTAAAGTAATACTATTAAACACAAAGACATGCACAAAACTCCAAAAAAATATAACTTCAACCAGCCATTCTACTATAAGGTCTAAAACAGATTTTCTATCATGTATTTATTACCATCCATAAAAGTCATCAAAATGCTGCTTTAAATGACATAGGCAGAAGATGGAAAACCACATGAAACATTAAGTAATTTAAAAGGCTAAAAATAGAGAAAATGCTCACTTAAAAAACGCTACATGAAAAAAAAATCCACTGTTGATATCATTAGAGAAGGCCTTTTCCCACCTAGTTAACAAACTGGGCTTCTAAAAATGCCTATTGTCTCTAAAAAGAAACCTCTCTTGCAGATCATAACTAGAATGTTTCATAAATTATTCTAAAAAATTTTGCTAACCTAGGCTTTTAAAACAGAATGGAAAAAACTTTTAATGCTTGGCTTAAAAAATAGAAAAGAAACCACTATCTCATACCCCTTTGCCGATTTATCACTTACGATGAATCCATAAAAAAGCTTCTTTTAGGTTATATTAGGTAAAGGTTTCCCTCGCACATATGTACTAGTTGTTTCTGACTCTAGGGGATGGTGCTCATCTCCGTTTCAAAGCTGAAGAGCTGTATGAAGATATCTCCGTGGTCATATGGTCGGCATGACTAAACACCAAAGGCGCACGGAAGGTGGTCCCTATTTTTTCTACTTGCATTTTTTACGTGCTTTTGAAACTGCCAGGTTGGCAGAAGCTGGGGCAAATAACAGGAGCTCACCCCATTATACGGCACTAAGGATTTGAACCGCTGAACTGCCGACCAACAAGCTGATCAACAAGCTCAGCTGTCTAACCCACTGAGCCACTGTGTCCCATAGGTTAAATTATAACTATCCAAATCCTTTGGGGAAAAATGCAATCCAGAGGAACATCTCCAAAGCAGTTTTTGCTGAATCATTAAACAGCCTTGGTTGTTCAGTTGCCCATACAGAGAAACAATCAAGACCAAGCTTTGAAGCAATTACATGAGAAAGATGCAGCTGTTTTAACTATTCAAAGAGGCACTTTGCATGTGTTGTCTTATGAAGCACCTCTTTCAAAGGATTTGCATGACCTAATTAATATTTAAGTAACTCAGTCCCAAACCATTCAAGTTTAATGCCAACACTATTTATTTTCTATGATTCTACATACAGATGTACTGGACTAGAGAGATCTTTGATGAAATCCAGCAGGACTTTTTAATTTGAAATTAGCAAACTTTTCTTGAAGAGAATGTCAAGCTACATATTTTTAAACAATCTATATTTATTTTCAAGTCCAACACAAAAACATTGTTATAAATGACTCAAACTTTTCAAATGCATTCCTATGACAACCAAATTAAAATTCGAAGGCAATACGCTTATATTAGTTGCCAACATTATTTCTGAAACAGAGAAAAAGAAGCAAAACATAAATGTATATACTCTTCCTTATTTATATCATTTCTATATGCACATACCTGTGTTCTGTAAGAACAGTTACTGCTGATGGGTGATTGGCACAATACATAAGGTATAAGTTTTTCATTTGTGGCATGAGATTTAGAAAGCAACCCCCAACCCTCTGCTGGGCTTCAGGCAACCTGAAATAAAACAGCATCAATGTACCTTTTTAAAATAATCTAAAATTCCTTCAAATTTATCAGGACACAGATGACACCGATCTCAAAAGTCATATGAACATTCTTATTCGTATGGAAAGATAGTGAAAGAAATAAAGTATCAGGAAATACTGTATTATTATTTAACATATCTGCATATCACTTTATTAAATGTTATTTTCAATCAACAATTGAAATAAATACAGTAAACAATGTTATATTTTACACTAATTACTATTTGGTAGAATAGTAATTCAATTCAGTTCAAGCCAACCATCAATTTAAAAAGTATGAAAAGGGGAAAACAAAAATAAACCTACTCTTAAAGTGAAGCTGGGTCTCCATTAGCTTCTGAAAAAAAGTAATTATACTGTACAAGGAAGTGAAATCTTATAGTGAAGCATTATAAAGGCCCGTGAGTTCTTGCCGTCCTCACCACAAACATCGTAGGGATTTATCTACAATGCCAAAAGTATCTCAATCCCAAATTATTTAAAGGTATATAAATAAGTTAGCTGCAATAAGGCAGGCTATGGTATGTTTTAAATAATAAAATAAAGTAATAAAAAAATGCAAAATATGAACCTGGTTCACTAGCTATCTGGCCACCAATACACTTGCACTAATAATTGTGAAAATAGTATACAGTCACTTATCCATTCTGAAATAGTACTCTTGAAATGCTGGAGGGGGGTATTCTGTGATAAAAAAGGACTTTTACATGGCCACCCACTCTTAGTGACTCTGGGCTGCTTGCAAACAATAAATACCCAACATAAAATAATAAAAAACAACCCCCTACTACTTACTTGGTGCATTCTTCTAAAGACTGTACAAGCATTTGTTGAAAAGAACTAATTTCTTCTAGGTTTCCCATTAAATATGAAGTATCTGCAGAATTTAATCTGTAATCAAGAAAATAACAACATTAAAACAAAATACTTCTTAAAAAAGCAACATCTTACAAATTAGGATTGGCTTCAAGGAGTTGTCTCTTGTTCACTTGTCAATCCTTTTTGTCAGACCCAAGACACGATTGGTTCAATTAAACTGATTTAATGCTAAAAGCCTATGCACAGGAATCTTCTAAATTCAGCACCTGGTTAGAGTTAGATAAAGGTTAAGGGCACCCAAGGGAGGTAGATTTAGTTCATTTGTGGCTACACAGGGATTCTAGGCTAATCCCTTTTTCACTCTGCCCCCAACTCCTGCCATTTCTTCTACACTTTTGCACAACATAATACAATAGGACAATTTGCACTGACCATATATTCTATCTAAGAAACTTCCTCCTTTCATTTAAGAAATTGGCTGCTCTCTTCCACCATAAAATAATCCATATGTGAACATGTAAGCAGTGTAGATAGAACTGCAGTTGAAGGTGTGCAATACCTTAAGAAATTAGAAAGCAGGTAGTATCCAGAGCAGACTTTGATAAAGTCAAGACAGAAGGAGCCAAGACAACTGACTCTTGTGAACAAACTAATTCAATATACTGTAGGCAATGCCATCTAAAAAAAATAATGATAGGTAATCAATTGTTTTAAGAATGGCAACTTATGTTTCTATGTGCTCTTCTGACTAGCACTTTTCTAACAAACTGCTCTCATTCACTACCAAGCTATTAGGAGTACAGAGATTGTTGAAAAAACATAATTGCTACTAAAAAGGTTATTAAGTAAAATCTTTTTTTGGAGCCAAACCTGACTTCCAAACACGTGTGTGAAATTTTCTTGGCAGCAAAGTGGACATTATTTGCCATTACTTCTTCCAGGTTATGTTTAGGATTTCCCAGGCTAGTTTCCTGACGATCTCAAAAACAAATACAGGTAGCCCTTACAACCATTTGTTCAGTAACAGTTCGAAGTGACATCACTGCTGAAAAAAATGGACTTATGATCCATGCCAAAATTTATGGCCATTGTAACATTCCCATGGTCACATGATAAAAATTTGGACACTTGACAGGCCATGTACATTTACAACTACAGAGGTGCTGAAACGCCCCACGCCTATTTCTCATTTATGCCCATTTGTCCTCCCTGCACCCTGCCTTGCGGAGTGGCAGGCAGCTGCAGAACCACTCTGGAGCTGTTTGCCTCTCCATGGGAAACCTCAGCTGCCTCAGAAACATTTGTCCATTCAGCTGCCTTCTCTACCAGTTCCCTGCACCAGCCTTTCACTTTGTGTGTCAGTCACTATGGCCAAACCAGAGTGCTTCTCTGCCTTTGATATCCCCTTTTTGGACCTAGCTTCTCTAGTAAATGTTTTCTACATAGGACTCCCCGAGCCTTCAGAAAGCTGTGCAGCCTTTGGAAAGCTGTGCAATCCTAGGAAAGCCTTACGAACAAGTACTGGGGGTGCTTACTGTACTACTAGGCAGTCTGCAGGGCAGCCAAAGAAGGCTCTGGGCCATTTATTTATTTATTTATTTTAATGCGATTTATATACCGCCCCTCTCCTTACAGACTCAGGGCGGTGAACAACCATATTACATCCATTTAAAACAACAATAATAATTTAAATTTAAAAAAAGATTAAATCTATTTCTTAAATATAGTTGTTTATTAGTTAGTTGTGTAGTCATGTGAATATATATTTAAACATAAAACCACATACATCCCTGACTAAGACTAAGACTCAACAATGCATTTATCTATTAAAAATTGGTCTTACTGGCTTTTTGGTTTATCTTATTGGTATAACAGCAGTATCAATCTTTAAACTCTTAGACATGATCAATATACGTGTTTACAATAAATTGTTTCATTTATGACCTGTGATATAATTTACTTTATCTCATTTCCTTTTGCTCCCTAGTTTTAGGTTTACCCATTTGTACCATTTCTCCTCCACACTGTAGTATTCCGAATCTTGCTTTCCTTTTAATTTCATGGTTAATTTATCTAGTTCCACATTTTGATATATATTTTTTTTGTATTATTTTTATGTTTGATGGTGTGCATTTAGACTTATATACCACTTCAAACCCCTCTCTAAGCGGTTTGCAGAGTCAGCCTATTGCCCCCAACAATCTGGGTCCTCATTTTACTGATCTTGGAAGGATGGAAGGCTGAGACAACTGTGAGCCAGTGAGAATTGAACTTCTGGCAGTGAGCAGAGTTAGCCTACAGTACTGCATTCTAGCCACTGCACCACAACGGCTCTTACAGTGGATGCCTTAGAGCTTTCAACTACAAGTATTCCTCAGTCTACAACCATAACTGGGACAGAATTTCTGTTGCTATACAAGGTGGTTGTTAAGAGGGTCACACCAAATTTTACCATGGCTTTCTCATGGTTCTTAAGCAGATCAAAGTTGTTATTTATTGAATCACATGGCTGCTAAGCAAATACAGCTTCCCCAGTTGAAGTCAAGCAATCACATGATGCTGTGAACATCATCAATACATGCCAGTTGCCAAGTGCTTGAATTTTGTTCAAGTGACTGTGGGGAGGCTGTGACAGCTGTAAATGGGGGGGACCAATTGTAAATCCCTTTTTGTCCAGTTTAACTTTGAACGGTCTTTAAAACAGGCCTGTCAAGCTAGTGGTCTGTGGGCTGGATATGCCATGCCCACCCTGGTTCCGCAAAGTCAAAAATATGTTGCTATATGTCACAATCTGGTCCGTGATGTAACCAAGTTTGACACCTGTGCTCTAAACAGATGGTTGTAAGTCGAGGCTATCAGGTTACTCCTGTGTTAAGAAATGTAATGCCAATGATGGTAACTCATATAGATATGCTTTTCTATACAAACTAAATCTGCAGCCAGATTACTTATTTACTAAAGGGGGGAACCCAGATCCCATCTGGTCCATCCATAGCCATAGATCAGA
>JANHFP010001558.1:134745-147224 GCA_032468135.1 Calamaria suluensis
TATGGTCTACTTTATCAAATGCTTTACTGAAGTCCAAGTATATTATATCGACTGTATTCCTCTGGTCCACTAGTTTGCCTAGCTAGGACTGCAAATCTCTCTGACGTGGCAGCAAATAGCATTTTCTTGTATCTGTTTGCAGCACATCTATGGTAATAATAGGACAACCAAGCTTTCCTTTTAATTGCAAGTTGTTTTTCAATCAGGCACTCTTCATTTGTGTAAAGACAGAAACTCCTAGAATTCCCAACCAGCAAGGTCAAAGGCAAGGTTAGTTGAAAATTGCTGTCTCAATACATTTAGAGCTAGGTACGTCTACAGCTTGGTGGGTGTGGTAGAGAAGGATATTGCAATATCTCCATTCCCACCCCAATCTGGGGCCAGCCAGAGGTGGTATTTGCCGGTTCTCTGAACTACTCAAAATTTCTGCTACCAGTTCTCTGAAGTGCTCAAAATTTCCACTATCAGTTCTCCAGAACCTGTCAGAACCTGCTGAATTTCACCCCGGTTTGAATTACTTTTATTTTTCTCAAAATTTTGAAAGTTTAGAAAGGCAGAGCTACACTCCATAAGAAATAAAAACCTACTTTCTGTGCTCCCAATGACAGTTGAAAATGAAGATGCAAAGAAGCTGGGAAAGAGAAGCTCTATTAATAAAAAGGATGGTTATTATCACCATCGGTTTAAGCTGAATGTAAATTTTTCCTTCCGTGCTAAAAAATGTTTCATCCATCTGGATGGAAGCAGATGTTTTCAGAAAAGGTGCAATTGCTTAATGTCCATGTAATTTTACATTCATGTTGCACTTTACCACTTTTTTTAATATCCAATTCAGATTACCGGTAAGAATCATTCAACAATAAGTATCAGTTAGGAATATCACATGTGTGAAAGATAATTTTAACAAAACACCATTGATTGCAACACAATTATACTCTTAGAGCCAAGTGAAATTTGTCTTTGTTTGCTTGTGTAAAGACCCTCCTGATTATTGCATTTTCATTGTGGAGTCAGAATTGGAATTTGGATGTACACAAATGTCAGGTGTCTACTAAATTGTCAAAAGGATGGCTAGAATTAAGATGAATTAGCCTTTTGCCTTCTGAAAGGGCAGTGCTTGAGCTATAGAGCTAATGTGGTATTCAGTATAGATTCAGGTGGCTGTTGCCAATCTATTTAAGTGAGGATTGATAGTGATGTTGTTCCCCCCCCCCCCCCAACAAACAGGATAAACGCATTTCTACACTGTTGAACTGAAAGTACAATTTTCAACCACTGGTTTATTGGCATGTTCCAGTTAGAAAATCACTAATTCCTTCTCCCGCCCCAACATCCCTTTGAATCAATACAGAATGTGTAAAGACGGGGAGAGTGGTGACTCATATAACCAGTTTTCACTCACAGATAATATTGGTGTAATCCTTTAGGTTTCGGATTTCAAACGAGGTTAATTAAATTGAATTTTAAGTAGGGTTAATTTCCTTGCAAGAATTTTTTTTTCCCAATGACCGCTGCATTATCTTAATTTCTTCCATGGTAGCGTTGTTGTTGTTTTTGAATATGTGATCGGAGTTAACTATATAAAATTGTGCCTTTTTGCACCAGCAGCTGAAAGTGACAGAATGTAAGAGGCTTGCTCATTTTGAAGAAAAGTCTATCACCTTCATTACCATAGGTACAGGTTATTTAAAATACTTGAAGTGTACTGCCTGTTGCCACTTTGCCTAATTGATGACATTTGCATGTGACAACACTTGTTATTACAATCATGCTGTGCAACCAAAGTGTTATTAATGATGAGTTCTAGCTTAATAGTAGTTAATGTATATTTTAGTAGGCAGGATGTATGAACCACTACAGGCCTCAACTTACAACAGTTTAGTGACTGTTCAAAATTAAAACGGCACTGGAAAAAGCAGCTTATGACCATTTTCATACTTATGACTGTTACTGCACCCCATGGTCCTGTGATTTACATTCAGATACTTGACAACTGGTTGATACCCTGTTTTTCCCAAAATAAGACATCCCCTATAATAAGCCCAATCAGACTTTTGAGCGCATGGCAATAAGGCCAAGCACTTATTTCAGAGTTCAAAAAAATATAAGACAGGGTCTTATTTTCGGGAAACCACGGTGTTTATAACGATTGCAGCATCCAGAGGTCAAGTGATCCAGGGGTGGATTCCACTTACCTTTACTACCGGTTTGCATTGGGTGCGCGCACAGAAGTGTCTGTGCGCACAGATTGCGTGCAGAGAAGTGTCTGTGCGCACAGATTGTGCACAGATTGTCTATGATGACTTCTGGGCGGGTGGGGAGAGCCTCCCGTCAGTTTTACTACCAGTTCACCAGAACCAGACCGAACCGAGAGCAACCCACCACTGAAGTGATCCCTTTTTGCAACCTTCTGACAAGCGAAGTCAATGGGGAAGCCAGATTCGCTTAACAATCCCGTTACAAAGTTAAAAACTGCAATGATTCACTTAACAAATGTGGCAAGAAAGGTTGTAAAACAGGTCAAAACAGAGCCCAAGGACACCACAGCCGTCATAAATATGAGTCAGTTGCCAAGCATCTGAATTTTGATCACGTGATCATGGGGATGCTGCAATGGTTGTTAAGGATGAAAAACGGTTATAAGCTACTTTTTCAGTGCTGTTGTAACTTTAAGCAGTCAGTAAATGAACTGTTGTAAGTCAAGGACTACCTGTACTTGACAAAGAAGCCTATTCCTATGAAAGGAAATTATTAATCTGTTTTTTTTTCCCCAAAGGTAGCTTGCCTCACAAAAGCTGCTTTTGAGAAAGGAAGAAATAAACCTTCCACTAACTTTTTCCTTATATGTATCCAAATGACTTTTATTTATTTTATTTATTTATTTTGTCGATTACATATTAGGTAATATATGTAAGTATAAGCATGAATTGAATACATAAAACGAATAGAAATAAAGAGAATCATTAGGACAGGAACGGTAGGCACGCTGGTGCTCTTATGCACGCCCCTTACAGACCTCTTAGGAATGGGGTGAGGTCAACAGTATCATCAACTCCCTGGATCTTCACTTGTTCATAAGCTCTGCCATCCCTGCAAACATTATTCTGTTCATAAAAACTAGATGAAGTTGGAAACTGAACCTTTAAATGAATGATAAATGGAAATGCTGCTTTTGGTATCTATGATTGTATTTCTTGAAAGATTTAATAAAAACTTAGTTACCAGTTTAAGCATTTTAGTATCACCCATTAAGTTCTCCCTAAATGCTTTGAAACTACTACTGAAACTGCCTTAAGGAATATAAAACAATGTGACATAATGTTTATTGGAAAAGTTGACATGTCTGTTTACACATTTTCCTAAATAATTATTGTAAGTGACTTCCTGCAGGATGTCCCTTTTATCAAAAATGATACAGAATATTCAAAATTGTACCTGGTGCCTACTTTCCTCTTTTCATGTAATCACTTCAATAATAAAATTGCCTATGTATTCGGCCATCCACCAACATCGATACCAAGAACTAGTTACTGGTAGCTTAATTTGTTTTGTTTTGCTTTTAAAGAAAAGAGCGAGCGACAGCTACAATCGGCACACTTCGGAGCATGTTTGACATTTTTTTTAAAAAAGCAAGGAAAACAAAGTACAAAAGCAAAAAAGATGCATCGCCAGTCTGTCAATTTTTTTTTTTTTTTGCTAGACATGATATTATTATCTAGGCGCATCAGGAGGAAGTAAAGTGACCTTGCTGACCACAGTCTTACAGGCGCCTTGGGAGCAGCAAAGGAAAATGGTGAATCAAAAGGTAGCTTTGTGGTGCATCCCTCCCCACCTCAGGCCATCTTATTGACAGGAATGACAATGGTCCCCGGATACACCATTATCTATGACCAGCAAGCAGACATCAAATGCTATAGAGCTCTTTCTGTCAGAATAGAAAATGCTCCTGAAAATATACAAGGCTTGTTACATTTTTGTTCATGTAGA
The DNA here is from genome assembly GCA_032468135.1 of Calamaria suluensis. NCBI lineage: Eukaryota > Metazoa > Chordata > Lepidosauria > Squamata > Calamariidae > Calamaria > Calamaria suluensis. Next base: position 138,733 of record JANHFP010001558.1, read on the forward strand.
GTTTGTCAAAAGGCAGGGTCAGACTGAGCATGCCCTGCCCTGGAGGGGAATTAAAAAGAAAGGAAGGAAGGAAAGGCAAAAGAAGACAAGATGCACTTGATTTTTCTCTGCTTGATTATCCTGCAATGGTGACTTTGACTCTATGGGTGAGCGAACTATTTTGGAAATCAAAGAGGTCCGGGCACGTGCAAGTGTGTATAAGTACACACACACACAAATGTACTCAATAGGATTGTACTTTAATAGCAAGCAAAATGTGTAATTCCATATTTAGATATTTTCTGGCAAAACAAAACAAAACCTCAAAAGAAAAATATATATTTTGTCTGACAGAGTCTTGTTGCTACAAAGTACTATATATCCACCAGTCTTGAAGTGTTAGATCTGGACAGCCTTGAACTATGACATCTACATTCTGATTTATGCTTAGTTCATAAGATTATTTACTAAAAAGCCGTCCCCTTAAATAAATATTTTAATTTCAACCACAACATCACAAGGGCTGTCAATAGATTCAAATTAAATGTAAATTGCTATAATCTTGACTATAGGAAGTACGACTTCTGCAATAGAGTTACCAATGTCTGGAACACCTGACCTGATCCTATTGTTACTCTCACTAATCCCCCTGCTTTTTCCCTTAAACTATCCACCATGGACCTGTCACAATTTTTAAGAGGTCCGTGAGGGGGCTTGCATAAGTGCACCTGCATGCCTACCATCTCTGTCCTACTGTCCCCATCTAAGTGTAATCATCCCATGTGTTTATGGCTATGTTTTGCCTATTTATATCTTTAATTGTGCCAATTTTTGTGCCAATGTGTATGTTTATACTGTTACTTGTTTCCTTGTAGTTGAGAAATTAAATAAATAAATTAATTAATGTATCACAAGGTCACAGACTTTGTACTATTTTTCTATGGGACAACTACTACCTTAACTTTCATGTTCCTTTATTTAACCAAAAGTAATTTAAACCAGGCAGTGACAGATAGAACTAAGTTCAAGCTACATCTAGTTGACATCTAGTCATAGCAATGAATTATTTAAATAATGGCCATATAAACGTATAGCACTAAATAGAAAATGAACGAAAAAGTAGCATCTGTGACCAGACAAAAAAAGGAGAAAGCTGGGAAATGCAAGCTATGTCCTTCTGGTCATAGATTCAGAAAGCGATATTCAAAAAAATATTCAAAATATCTCTCTACTATTCTCTTTTGCATCTGTATGTATGCTCAGAAGTAGGAGCCACTTTGGTGAAGTGGTCTAAGGCAGTGTTTCTCAACCTTGGAAGCTGAAGTCCATACTTCTGAAAGTTGCCAAGGTTGAAAAACCCTGATTTAAAGTACCAGGCTACAAACCAGGACACCCTAAGGACAAAGCTATCTGGGTGACTTATGACAGTCACTTTCTTTCAGCCGTGGGAAGAAGGCAATGGCAGGTCACTTCAAAAAAATTTGCCAAGAAAACTACAGGGTCTTGTCTAGGCAGCTGCCAGGAGTCAAGACTGACTCAATGGCAAAAAAACAAAAGACAAATGCTCAGAAATAAACAATCATAAAATATCCCTCGGTTGCTTTTAGTAAAACAGCAGAAAATCTAAGGCTCTCTATGCTGAATTCAGGTCCTGTGTCATATGTTTCATTGGAGGAAAGTACATCATATTCTGAGATCAGAAGTCCCTTTGCCCTATATTTCCTTATACATTTGACAAATATTTAAAATATATTATTTACTTTGGAGAAATTGTCTTCTAAGTTCTGAACTTGGAATAAATACTTTGCAAATAACTTTTTATCTTGCATATTTACTTCTATATATGAGAATCATTTCTTTCTAGAAGAAACATAACTATAACTCCTAATCCCATAATTAATCTGTAAAAATAATAATATCAAAATATCTACAGGACTATGGAAAACATTTCACTTTGATATGGTGAGATAAAAAAATAAAATAGCAAAGTGAATTAAATCCCTCCTCAAATTGTCCTAATTTATGTTTTTGATGGATTATCATCTGATTACGCAGCTAAAATAAAAAAAACATATTCCTCACATATAATACTAATCATATCTTTCTGACAACTTGTTTTAACTTTCCTTTCTATGTACATATTTCTGATGTTTCTGCTAACAGCCAAGAATGGAAGAAAATAAAAGATTACTTTATGCTGCAAAGGAAAATAATACTCAAAAAATATATTTCATAAAACATCTATTTGGTTTCTGTGGTATTTCCCATCTGTGCATATACAATGAATTAAAGTGTCTTCTTTTTAATATGTATACCCTCTGTTAAATTGATCCCAATAGCAGTATAATTCAGTTATACTTACATTTTAAAGAGCCCCTCACATATAAGGTTTCGAATGAAATGTTACAGGACTCTATTATCTTCTACAATTTTCCTTAACATTATCATGTAAAATATTTGTATCCTAGATTAGGCTCAGCTACTGAAATAAATATTTCAGGCACTTAAAAAGCAACTTCTTTTTGATGACACTATGAAATAGCCTTTTCTGAAAAACATGCTCTGTGATTTATTTACTTAGAAACATGCATAAATAAAGAGGTTTATTTTGTCCAAAACATAAAACGAAAGTCTATTTCAGAACTGTCAGAAAAGACCACTCTGCAAGGAAGCTTAAAAAAAATTGACAAAAATCATGCTGTGATTCCTTGTGTGTGATTCTAAGATTTTTCTTTGAGTTTTGATGACACCTCTCTCACACACTCACACAAATGTTCTTTCTCTCTCATTCATTCACTCACTCACACACTCCCAAGTCCCCAAACAAAAAGCCAACTCTTCTAATGTTATGAACCTTATATTCTCTAAGTCAGCACAACCCACCCAAATCCCTATTGGTGTGTTCCCTATCAGCAGACATCAGAAGGTGAATACTATTGGCTGAGCCCTCACAAGGACAGTGACTGTCTTTCTATGCTGCTAGCCCAGCAGGCTATGCAAATCAAAGCAAAGAGGAAATGGGGTGTTATGGCATGTTCGGTGGAGTGTTTTCTCTCTCTCCCCCCCTCTCTCTTTTAATTGCAATTGCCCCAAACTGCAGCTGCAACCTTAGGAACAACAGCTTTTATAACTGTTTCACTCTGACAGCCAATACAGACTGTGTCAGTTTAAAACTAAGCCAGTTGTGTGTAGCTGATTGAAATACCGGATCAGAAGAATGATTTTTAAAACATATTCTGGCAAAGCATACAGCTCTTTTGCCACTGAATTAACGCTTCAGAAGAGTTCACTGTTGTGAATGTTTAATGAAAAAATATGGAAGGACAAAAAAAAAAAGAGTGAGAGCTTTTTGTGCATTTGAAATAGAGATTCAAAGCACAAGTTATTTCTGATCCAGAAAAAGTACCGGTATTTAAAACTGAAAAATGTGGAGTAATCTCTTACTATAAATTTAAGTCTATGAGCTAGTTACTCTCCTGTTATGCAATACTGAGCTTGCAATGTCATTACTGGCATATTAGTTGTGATGGGAGTAATGTTTTATCCCCTCACAATTTTCCTTCTGCGTCCTTTTAAACAAATAAGTAGTACTACAATATAGTGAGAAGTTCAGGTAGCCTGTCCAGAGCTTTTGACTGCAACTCTTACTATCTTAACACAACCTAACAATTAGTGGTGGAAACCCTGGGGTAGGAGTTTATTGGGTTTGGTACTGGAGGTTTATTTCAGTAAGCCATCCAGAGTCACTGTGTTTTGGGCAGGAATATAAATTGTCTGAATAAATGAATTTAAAAAAAAGAAAGAAAACGATCCCAACTCCTTCACTGAGAGTTGGATGAAGGGAATGCACTTTTCTGGTCTTTTAAACTTCACAGCAGCCTTCAGTGCCACCAATCATGGTTTACTTCTGGCCTGCTGGTGAGGATTGGACCTCCATTTTACAGTGGTTTTACCTTCCTGAGTAGGCAGTTCCAGTCAATGGTTTTGTGGAAGAAGAGAGGCTCAGATTTATAATATTTCCTAGTTTTCCAGAACCAGATCCTTTCCTGTTGTGTTCTACTCTGTAAATAGGTGTGGGAATAGTATTCTAAAAGGAGCCAGAGTAGGTGAATCTAATTTTATCATCATTATTATTATAACTGTTCACTTTGTTTGAGCTAAAATACAAGCAGTTTGTAAAAGTGAAATGTAGCATTGTGCCAAGAAATTTAAAGTTGGGAGATTTCACCAAATATCAGAAGCCAGCCAGAATATACCAAGCCAAAGTTGCCAAACAATGTATTCTTCCTGCTCAAGAGAAGCAAATGATTAATGTGGGTATATTGCACAGCTTAATAATATTTCACCAACTACTGGAGATTCTCGACCATTTGAGGTTAAAATGGAACTGAAAAAAGTGACTTATGACTAGTATTCACACTTATGATCAGCTTTCTCATGGTCATATAGTCAAAATTTGGACATTGGTAACTGGTATGTATTTATGACAGATGCACTGTCCTGGAATCATGTGATCACATCTGTAACCTTCTCAATTGGCTTCCAACAAGCAAAGCCAATGGGGGAAACCAGATTTGCTTAATGACTGGATCATTCACTTAACATTTTCAACAATTCACTTAACAACTGGGAAAAAAAACCTTATGAGCCAAATCTCCACAACTGGCTTCCTTAGCAATGTAAATTTTGGGCTCAATTATGATTGTAAGTTATTTATTTTATTGTTTTGATTTATATACCGCCCCATCTCCGAAGACTCGGGGCGGTTTACAGAATTTAATTTGATGTTACAATGTATTTTAAAATTCAAAATCAAAATAATAATAATTTCTAACTTAAAAACCCCAAAATTTTAATTTAAACATAAAACCCCTCCCTGCCTTGTACCTCCTCTCTTGATTCAAGATCCGTCATCAAGGGGTACAAGGCCTGAATAAATGGGTAAAAATAACTAAACAGGTATATAAATAAATAAATCAAAAAGAATCACGATGGAATGGCACTAGATCACTATGGCTTGCTTTTTTGCTCCTGTCCATACTATTCTCAATTCCTATACAGCTTTATTGTTAACATTGACACTGCCATCCATTATCTCCAGCACATCCTTGGAATGAAGAGAGGTAGGAAAGAATTGAGTAGTACTCAAAAGGCAATATGATTTTGTGCCAAGTGTATTTTATCGGAAGCCATTCCCAGTTTCCTAGTCAATAATCTATACGGCAAAGGGTTAGAAACATTATATAGTATTTATTTTTATCCCACTTTTATTGTTTTTATAATTATCTCAACGCAGTGAGCATAATACTCCTTCCTCCTTCCTAGTTTCCCCACAACAACCCTGTGAGGTGAGTTGGGTTGAGAGAGATTTCACCCATGCCTAAGGCAGAACTAGAACTCACTGTCTCCCTGTCTGGTGCCTTAACCACTAAACCAGTGATAGCTAACTTTTTGTCATTGCTAAGAGAGGGGGAGTGGGAGGGTTGCTTGCCTGCCCACACCCATAATTCTATGCACCCCCGTCCCTCCGTGCATATGCACGCAATGGCCTGGTGGGTCCACTGGGACATCTTTCACTCCCTGCAGGCTCCAGAGCTCTTTCACTCCCTGCAGGCTCTTTCTAGGAATATGCGGAGGGCGAAAACATGTTTCCCTACCACCAGAAGCCCTCCGGAGGCCAAAAATGGCCCATTTCCTGGCTTCCAGAAGGCCTGTTTTTCCCTCCCTGCAGGTTCCAGAGCCTTTTTAGGAGTGTGGGGAGGGCAAAGGGACCAGAAATCACCAAATGGGCCATTTCCTGCCTCCAGAGAGCCTCCGGGGGTGAGGAAGCCCATTTTCCCCCTCCCCACACTCCTAGAAAGACTCTGGGGCTGTAGGAAGTGAAAAACAGGCCTTCCCTACCCCCTGGAGGCCTTCCAGAGGCCAGAAGCAGCCTGTTTCCCTGCTTCTGGTGGGCCCAGAAGGCCCGAAAATCAGGTGACCGGCATGCACATGCATGTTGGTGCTATGCTCGCATGCCCACCAATATGGCTCTGTGTGCCACCTTTGGCACATTTGCCATAGGTTCGCCATCACGGCACTATACCAAACTGACATTCAATATGTTTTTTATATATATGGGAACTACGAGGAGAACTGCATTGTACCCAAACAGGAGCTAAGCCTTATATGAGTAGTCAGCTTTTCAAACAACTAGAAGAGTTTTAAAGTAGCTCTGGAGTTGCATCTGTGCAAACAAATCTTTCCTGCCCCAGATACTGCTTCCGAGTCTAGAACAAAACAGCTTTACTTGAAAAAGTAAATATTTTGCTAGGTTCTCTTTTCCTTCCATCAACCATTCACTTTTTGTGTTCTCAGCCTGTCACAACTGAATTTGTCTTACCAGCAGCTGTAAAAGAGTTTTATTTTAGGGTAAAAAAAGGCTCTTACTGTGAAAGTGCCACATATGAGGTAATTCTCCCTTTTATTAAACCATTCCCTAGAGAGAACAAATCCAACTATTCCTTCTGACATTAAGGCACAAGAAAGGATGCAGAGTTACAATTACAGGCTGTTTAACAGGATAATTACAGGGTTTTCTGATTAGCTAATATCCAATCCTAGTGGAAAGGTACATTTACATTGGCAATGTCTCCTATGACATAACGGTAGAACTAATCTACCATAGTATGGTTTAAATATCGGGATTATATATGTATTTTACCTATCTTTACAATCTTGCAGGCTTCCCATTTTCCGTGGACAGGGACCTTATTTGAAGTTGCAAGCACACAGAACTGGAAACTGACTCTAGAATCTTTTAGCATTCAAAAATATACAGTTTATCATAAATTATGAATTATCATAAATTATTAACTCACAATATATTTATAATTTTGTTCTTATTGTTGTTGTTTTTGTTGTTGTTGTTATAAATTAACTAGCAAATTAAGGATTCTCTCAGTACTCGTTTAACATTCTCTTCAAGGTAACTGGAAGTCACCAGTACAGTACTAAAGCTGTAAAGATCTGATCTGATCTGAAGGTAAAATTGTTAAGTCATTGAATCAGGGGTCCTCATCCCCACAAAATGTTTTAGCATAGTAACAGGTCTCCAAAGATGTGTTTGCTGCATATCTACCACTGTAGGAGCAAGCTAGGCACCACAAAAGTTTAAGAATAAGGATAGGAAAGAAATCTCTGTCCCATTTAACTCATATGAGTTAAATTTATAAAGCTATAAATTTATAAAAACTACTGCAAATGGTCTCACTGTATTTTTGCTTTAGGAGTATAGCTCTATTTCATAAAACCTTGTGTTTCACTTTTCCCTTCAGGCCAGCTCTCTATTAATTGTTGGAAACGTTTCAGAATCAGATACCCATTGGCTTTTACTACACTCATCATAATCACCCCAAGTCCAATACCCATAAAGCTTTATTTTTCCTGGAAAAATAACTCCTGCCATGAGTTTAAATTTAGAGATGATTGCAAAACACTTCATTTGGTATATTTTGGCCATGTAATATCCTATCATGCAGCCAAACCATAGCTGGATGGAACATCCTGACAACATAGGAGATGGAATCCTTCGTAAGTAAATTTAAGGAAATGCTGGAAACGTATCAGCAATAGCTTTCTTTTTTTAATAAAGTAAGGAATTCAGCCCAGCCTGTAACAAATAACTGGCAAATAACTGGAATTTAATTTTGGTTGAATAATTTCCCACCCCACCTCACAAATGTACCTTGCCAAACTGTGTTCCACTAATACAAACTGAACAGTTTCCGGAAACAGAAGTTGTCATATCAACTGCATGCAGAACTGATTCCCCTTCCTCCTCAAATCTGATCAGGACTCTATTTTTGTCCTTAAACAAAGAGGAAAACACTGTATGTACCTGTTAGAATGACCTTACATTTCTGGGTGGGGAGAAGTATCGAATATATAGGAATCCAGACAACTCCTGCAACTCCTTATATTTTTTCCCCCAGATTTTTTTAATATTTTCCTGTTCCACTCGATATGGCAAGATAAAAGTGTCCGCATATTCCCAACTATTCAGATTTCTGAATACAAATTGATAAAGTTCTGGATTATAACACAGAAGATTTACGGTAACTGCAGTTTAAAAGAAAAAAAAGGGGAGGGGAATTGATGTGGCAATACCAGGAGATAGTAAAGAAAAAGAGAAAGAATTGGAGAAGATCATAGAAGTACCAAAATCTGAAAATCGAAGATGAAAAACTACGGCATTAACTGACCAGTGGTTATCAGCACAGTCGGTGTGATTCCAAAACGCATTGGACAGCAGTTAGAATATTTGTGCATTGACAAAATTTCCATTTGTCAATTATAGAATGCCATGCTGTTTGGATCCACATTGTATTATGCTAATACATTGCAAGATCTTAGATTTTTATTTTATTTTTTAATTGTGAAAATTTTGAATACAGAAAAAAAAAATTAAATTTGCATATATACAATATCACATCTTTTCAATATCTTGTAAGGTATAATTTTTACTATTATAT
>JANHFP010001558.1:162576-174586 GCA_032468135.1 Calamaria suluensis
TTACTCAGTCTCTGGCCAATAGGACTTAGTTATCACCCACTGCTTTTGGACTCCCTAAGCAGACCAAGGGAGAATATAAGTGTGTTTATTTATTTAAATATTTATAGAGCTTTCCGTCTATAAGACAATTCTGGACAGCTCACAACAGGAAAGCCACGAAAAAGTAGAAACCATAAAACTAAAACTCTTCCAACAAAGCCAGCCAGACACTTCCACCTTACTTAACCCAATCACTAGTTCTTTATGTCCTTCCAGTAGGCTAAAAGGATGGGGACTGTGAGATCCCTGGAGGCTTTTCTACATGCTTTAGAAAGTGTGTCCATCCTATATCCCATTAGATCTAATATTTAGGCAAACAATGCCCTGTTTGGTGGAGGCAGCAGATAACCCCAGTGAGATGCAGTCTAACAAATAACCTGAACCCTTGCCAGTTTTAAGTGTGACAACCAGGAAAAAAAACCTAGCAGCCTGAAAGGCTAGTGGGATGGCTGGGTGAATGGATGGGGGAGAGGGAGAAAGACTTATTCTGCCCTTTTGTTGTAATAGAAGCATTCAATATCAGATTTATTTTAAAAAAAGCTTCCAAAGTTCTTGAAAGAAGATGAAGTGTCATTAGGGTTTGTGATATATTGTTCCTAAAGCTCCTGCTAGCATTAAAAGCTAAAGTCCATTGATAAGAATTGATTTCAGGTTGGCAGTTAAAGTTTCTAAAGATCAAAATATAATCTTTGGGGTTTATTTCTAAAAGGTATACATGAATTTCTAAAGTTTCTGGGGGTAGATCTTAAATATTTCTCACATCCAGCCAATAAAGTGATATAATCAGTATATATATACCGATTTCTGCCTATGCTTCAATACATAAGATGACATTATACTACCTTAATGCACTCCTCTCCCATTCTGACCCATTTGTTGCTTTATAATAGGTACTAGCTGTTGTTTTGTGGTCCTCATATAAATTCTACAAGCAGATAAGGTCACCATGTTTTTAAACATTATCCAGTTTCTTGTAGTTTACACAATCAAAAAACTTTCTTCAATCAATGAAGCAAAAACAACAACACAATTTTTGGAATTTCTTTATCTTTTCCATTGTCCATCAGATGTTAAAGGTATGATTCAGAAGCTGCTGGGCCTTCTGAATCCAGTATGTATATATGGCATCAAGGAGCACTGCACTAAAATAGTTAAGATGAAAAATTCTATCAGTTCTTCCAAAATTAGTACTTTCTAAATGTGGGTTATAAATCCCATTATTTTCAGCTAGTATATTTAATGATTTATCATTTTAATGCAATTAATTAATTTTATTCCTCTTGTACTTTCTTTGGAAAAAAGAAAACTATCAGAATTATTAAATTATCAGAAATCAGTGCAATAATTTATATTACAAAGATATGGTGCTATTAACATCTACTTGTGTCATAATTAGAGTACAGGATCATCTTCTAGAATACAGGATACCAATCAGGACAGGATATAAGTAAAGCTTTCTTTCTCTGCAAATATACATTGCCCAGAATTCCAGGGCCCCCAAATGTTAAAAGTGTTTGTCATATGTAGCATGGATGGGATATAGCCATGAGTCTGTTCTTGTACAAGCAATTTTCAAGAATCTCTATTTCCATTTTGTTAGCCTCTCATAATAGTAGTCCTCTTTTAACACATATACTTAAGAAGTATCTTTTTCATCCTTAAATATTAGATCCATTGACATCTATTTATTGGTAGATCCCCATTTACATTGCAAATGAAAAAAAAGCAGACATATGGTGCTTTTTTAAAAACGTTCAATTCGTTTGTTTGTTGTAAAGAACAAGCATCCACTATAATCATAATCAACATATGCAGATGAAACAAGTCAGCCAGCAAATTGACATTTCCATTCAGTTCTGTTTAAAAAGAGTCATGGATATGAAATCAAATCTTTTCACTTTTTCGGTCTAACCAAAGGAAAAAATTAATATCCAAATAGTGTAGTGGGTACTAGAGGAAGGAACACCAATGCAAGATTTTTATCTAATCTGTCTTCTTATACATCAATTGCTACGAGTGAATTATTTATTCAAGTCTTCTTTCATCTCTTAATAGTCATTTCAGACTACATAGTCTGCATTAATAATTATTACTGATTATTAAAACTTGTGCATTTAGCTTCATACTGGTATAGTTTAAATTACTAAAATTTCTACCAAAGTGTAGAAAATGAATGGTCATTTATTAATGCAGTTTGATTTGAATTCACTCAATTTCTTTTAATCAGTCTATCATCTTCAATATTGAGAAATGTTATTAAAATTAACAATGGCACCATCTTGAAACCAGATTTGTAATTGGTTTGGAAATCATGATTCTTAAAAATAATGTATTGTTATTAATGTATAATCCTTTTGCAATCCAATCATAGAAAAATAACTGTAGCAACTTTTTTCATGAACAGATGTTTCTATAAAATAATGCAAAATATTATACCTTCAAGTCACTTATCAGACAATAAATGAACTTTAACAGGATTTTTTTTTATTTTAAAAGTTATAAAAAGGATTAGCAATCACAGCCTATTTTATTTTAATTTTAGCTGCACAAAACAACTAATAACCTTGATGGAATATCTTTTTTAATGTTTACTCCCTAGCTGATGACTAAATAAGCACTTTGTTACTAGAATTCCATCCTGTTATTTTTATTTTTTTGAGCAATTTCTACTAACAAAACATTAGCAGTTCTATTGAGCTCATACACTTGGACAGTAAAACAAATAAATGAATAACATACTGAATAACAAAGTGACAGACTCTACAATGGAAACATTCTAGTATGAAAGTTTTATACAACAAAGGGAATATTTATATAACTTTTTTCTAATATATTCTTTGTATTTAACTATAGTCATTGATATTTTTGATCAGCTAAAATGTCATTATTTTGCTAACCTACAATATGTCACTGGGGAAAGAGGATTAAAACAGCGTTTTCCATGCTGTAATATAGGCCTAAATAGAAGACAAGTCATGTAATTTATTGTCTATCAGATGATACAACTTGTTATCATTATATAGTAAAAAAAAAGGATTAAATGTTTTCTCAGACCAGTTATTTCTTTCAAAATAAATGTCTTAAAGAACAAAAAAATTCAGAGAAATATGGAATAACAATTCAATAATCATCTTAATACTTTACTTTAATTCTAATGCTTAAGACCTTAAGTCTTGACTAAACTGTCAAAACTCATATAAGCGTATTTATAAATTTTGTTTTTAAAAAATCACAGTTAGTTTCTAACTAGATAATTAGTCAGAGATATTATTATGTAATAATTTCTAATTTTGTCCTTAATCTCGATATTCATATAAAGAGTCTAATCAAATGTGAATTAATCACCAGGCCCTCCCATGACAAAGAATTTAGAACAATGACAGAACCGTCCCTGTCCTAATGTTCCCTTTAAATTGTATTCATTTTATGTATTCAATTCATGCTTATATATATTATCAAATATGTACTTGAAAAATAAAAATAAATAAATAAAATTTAATAAAAATGTATCAACCAATCCTTCAAGAATCACCAGATCTGTCTTTTTCCAACAAACACCATTTTAAAGTTTAGGGAATTTTATATCACAATTAAATCATGAACAAAATCTTTTTAGATTAAAAAAAGTTACATTGTCAAAAGATAGTTTAAACAGAACTGGATGAGCCTATAAAGATTTTGAAAACAAATTACTTTAAATTTGAAAAAAGTAAAAGTGAAGATAAGTTTGTTGCTATCCAAAAGAATTTTAAAAGCTCTCTATAAATCTATTATGGCAGGAATATATTTCAGTCAATTTGAATTATTTGAATATCTTTGGTATACATTCACAATGGATATAAACAATAATCAGGTCATCAAATTAACACATTAATTAGGTAGTCGCATTTGAGGTCTCCAGACCTTACTAGTATATGCGAGATAATGCGAGGAAAGAGAAAGTTCACAGACAAAGTGCTGGTTGTCAAAAGATGTGATATTTGTAGTTTGGTCAAATGGTTAAGACACTAGGCTAGAAAGCAGGAGACCATGAGTTCAAATCCTGCCTTAGCCATGAAAGCCAGCTGGGTGGTCTTGAGCCAGTCACTCTCTCTCAATTCAGCTCACTTGACATGGTTGTAAGAAAGTATGATATATTTATTTTCAGAATATTGTCTTGCAGATGAAGAAGACTATTTATTTATTTATTTATAAATTTATATATTTGTTTATTTATTTATTTATTTTGTCAACAAGAAGGAAACAAGTAACTGTATAAACATAAACACTGGCACAAAATGGGCACAATTAAAGATATAAATAGGCAAAATGTAGCCATAAACACATGGGATGATCACAAATGGATGGGAACAGTAGGACAGGGAAGGTAGGCACGCAGGTGCACTTATGCACACCCTCTTAAAGAACTCTTAAAAAACATGAAAGGTCCACAGTAGACAGCTAAAAGGGAAAAATCACGGGGATTAGCAAGACCAACAACAGGATCAGGTAGGGTGTTGCAGACATTTATCACTCGATTACAAAAATCGTACTTCCTACAGTCAAGATTACAACAGTTTACATTTAATTTGATCTGATTGACAGCCCTTGTGATGTTTTGGTTGAAATTAAAATAGTCATTTATGGGTAGACCATTTTGGTAAATAAATCAGAACATTTTTTGCCATGACTGTCCTTCTACAGTATCTATGGACTTTAAAATTGCACTTAGTCACCGAACCAAGTTGTTACAAAACAGGCCGGCTTGGGAATTCTGAGAATTGAAGTTCACACATCTTCAAGTTATTTAGGCTGAGAAACTCTGCTACAAAATAATATAGTACCAAGCTTTTCTTAAGCATATTCCACATATTATCATTACTGTACACCAGCTCTTGCGAATGTCCCTCATCTCTCAACCTAGATATACAAAACATCAATTCTTCAATCCTTGGCAAGAAGTCAAGAGACAAAAAAGCCATCTTGTCAAGAGATGTTATGTATGGAGAGGTATAAAGGAGTACATGCCACTTAACTCAGAGTAAAGCAGCAGCAACATCAACATGCATTTACTCACAATCTCCATCCTTTGCCAATCCTTCTCCAGAGAAACACTGATTTGTTTCCTCCTGAGGCATATTCTTCTCATTCCCTCTGATTCGGGGTTTCATGATTATACTTCTGGGACTGCAAATCTGTTAGCACACATCACATTGCTTGGGTTAGAGCCCTGTTCACAACATTCCTTGCTAAATTCACGGTGTGGCACAGAGCACCTCTTCTACCATACAAATCAAAGCAGATTAAATAAAGTACTGAATTATTTATGATCAGGTATCATCCAGGCCCAAATCTGTTTAATTTGTCTCCATCTTGCACCTTCCACATGTTTCACCGTAAGAAAACATTCTCCAAGCTGAATTCCTAGCAGTAAATTCCACTGGACTTTTAAGTAAAGGGGGAATGCATGGCCTACTTCTTTTCCAAGCCAAAACCAGGAGAAGACATTAGGTGAGTAAAAATTCCAGTGGGGAAAGAACAGGGGTGAAATGCTCCCGGTTTGGACTGGTTCGGCTGAGCCGGTAGCAATGGAGGTAGGTGGTTCTGAGAACTGGTAGTAAAAATCCCTGGCTCTGACTCCTCTGCCCATCTGATGCTTTATTTTCTTTTTAAAAGCATGTGTTCCTCTCAAAGTGTTTGCTGGAGTAGGTAGAAGCACATGCCTTTAAATTAATGTAGAGAGCCTCCGAGCATCCAGCACGATCATGGGAGGGTTCCCCCCCCCCTTCATTTAAACACAAGCCTTTAAAATGAAGGGGGGAAAGCCTCCCATGATTGTGCAATCCTCTGGAGGCACTCTACATTTATTTAAAGGTGTTTCTACCTAACCCATCAAACACTTTCAGGCAAAAACAGGGGTGGGTATCCTGAGAAAGGAAGGAAAAAGAGAGAGGGAGGGAGGGGAAAAAGGAGATGAAGGAAGGACCACAAACCTGGCACTACTAGACACAGCTTCAGAGGATAAAAGAGCACAGCAATCCAGGGCTCTAATGTACCTGGAGGTCATCTAGTCCAACCCCCTGCTCCAGCAGGACAAGTGGGTTTCTGACTTTTGACACACATAGCTACACCCACCCAGTCTCATGAACCACCAAGCCACGCCCACAGAACTGGTAGCAACAGTTTTTAGATTTCACCCCTGGAAAGAACCCTCTCCCCGACCATTTTACATATTCAATATTAGCAATTATTTAATTTCCCCAATTAAAAGATCTCATGTAAATCTGTGAGTTGAGTGGGCAGCACTGCAAGGTTTTCAAGAAAGACCCATTAACCTTTGTGAGACAGTTTGTGCATATATAATCCAATCAGAAAATCGACATTAAGAATTGCCCATTTACTAAGTCAGAAAAATAATTGGTAGCAACATATATTTGATATTCTCAAGATCAAACTTTGAGAATACCCAACAGTGTAGATAATTGGACTAGCAATTTCAAGAGACTGAGACTAATAACACAGGGCCAATGAAATCCGTAAGAGATTCTCTACTAGAAGCTGTTTGCCATTCAGAATATCAAACTGTTCCTTCTTCAAATATCGTGCTCATTTTTGTGTGAACACACGCAGTCAGAGTTACTATACAGCTGCATAATTTAATCCTTGTATTAAAACCTTTTTAAAAAATAACCCCACATAGGGCAATAGTACATAAATATTCCTGACTTAATATTTCTTCAACCCATTTGTAACAAAACAAAAGGTGCTTGAGTTTTCACAGATTGGTCACAAAACAATAGTTTTGTTGACCTGGACATTGTTTTAAGGAATATCTCGGTCTGCATCTATGTTCCTTGTTCTTCCAGTGAAATGTGGCTAGAATCCAAAAGACACTACTCAAAGTTTCCAAAGCATGCAGAGCAACATACACAAGCAAATTTTCCTTCCTGACTTTAATCTGTGATACTAAATGGGTTGTCATTTCAAACATTTGTAATCTTCCAAAGCAATCTTTGAAGCACAAAGAAAAGTAAGCTAACACAAAAGTTATGGGAGAAATAACCTGCATAAAAAATAATTCATTTTAATGCTTGTACGCTTGCCAGATGCTTCAGTTTATATTATTCTCATATGGAACATTTGAAGAAAATTAATTAGCTTACTCGGAAAATTGGTTGAGAATTGACTTGTTTGTTCAACACACTTTCAGTTCTATCAACAAATTAAATTTAACATATTTAGATTGTGTTCATATTATATACTTTTGGTTATATACTTGTAACCTGCAACACAATGGATGAATGAAGCCAATAACATTAAATTATCATCACAATTGCTTGACATTAGGACTAGGTTCATCCAATTTAGATAATGAAATTGCTATGTGGAAAAAGAATAATTAGCTATAATTTGTAAAATATTGCCTTGTGTGTATTATTCCAAATGTGATATAAAATGTTAGCACAGCAAAAAGTAATTTGTCCTGAGGTAAAAAATAAATAAACTAATTCCAGAATGCTGAAATTTGATGCATTTCTATTTTAATATTAATCTTCTACTATCTAGGTGCTAACTATAAACGCACAATAGACAATATTAAAGGAAACTAACTAGAGTAGGGGTCCCTTTATAACCTGTGGACTTCAACTCACAGAATTATTGAATCAGCTGCTTCAGGAATTCTGGGATTTGAAGTCTACAGGACATAAAAGGCTGATTAATTTCCCACCCCTGAATTAGAGGGATGAGCTCCATAATGATGGATAGTTCTACAGCAAGTCAAATGTTCTCTTTTTCTTCTCTCACTCCAATTATTTCAACAAAGTAGAGATTGAGAGCACATACCTTAGTATCTTCCTTTTTCAAAGACTTGAAAGCTAGAATCAAGGTTTAGTAGAAATTAGTACATTCTACTTTGTAATTTATTTCAACTACTTTTATAAAACTGCCAGTGATAATAAGAAGTTCCAGATAGATTGCTATATAACCTACTTTTTTCAACCAACTCAACAAAATGAACCCAAACTAATATTTTTTAAAGACTAAAACTGCAAGATTTCAAGCACTACTGATACAATTAGAAGTAATCTTAATTCTATCCCCATACAAATCTTAAACATGAAAAACATTTATGGGAAGTCAATGAAAGATCACCTATTTTCAGAGGCACATAATTAAAAAAGTCTTTTAAAAAAGAGTTTAAAGTTAAATAGTACGAAAAGAAAAAATACAGAAAAGCTTGATAAATGTGTTGAAACATAACATGGAATATAAAAGCCAAAATTACAGTGCACTGATGATTTCAGTTAGTATCTAAGTGCACTGATATTACCAAATTGCATAATGAAACATCTATTAGCAATCAACAAAGTCCAAACAGTACCAAGGACTCAATAGTTCAATTCTCTTCTGTTGGATTTAAAATGTTAACCATTGACTAATTTTCCACTTCTGCTACTTAAATTCTCAAAGTATTATTTCTGCTACAGTGTTAATCGCCAAATTCCCTCATGTTGCAAGTTAATAAACCTTGGGAGTAGCTGCAGGTCTAATGAGCAGTGCACACCCGTATAGTCTGCATAAATGAAACTCACAGGTAAAACTCACAGTGTATAGGCCGTTGAGCAGGATTAGGACAGTTCTCTTGCTGTTCCTGGTAGTATATGGTTTCTTCATAGGTGTTCAAGTCTTCCAGTTCAGTACTGAAAATAAAGGAAGGGACCATACCATTATCCTTTTAGGAAAACGAACTTAGAAAACAATGAAAGTATTTGGATATTTTTGATTCCTTCCCCCCAGGGATGTACAGTATATTGATTGGAATCAGTCCTGTTTCTCTTCCTCAATAGAGGTTTACAGATGGTTCTACTCTTCAAGAAATCTTGGGAGTGGTTTATATGATGTACTACTTTTCAATGTAAGATAATCTATATAAATACAAATGTAATTGTTCATTTGTTCAAAATCTTAAATCTCCTAAAGTTCTTCACGGATTGCTTTGAAATTTTGACACAATGTTGCATTCGAATACGGACATGTTTTTATATATCTACTATTACAGAGATGTCACACCTGTGACAGGTAAAAACAAAATTACAACAATTAATTGTTAGGGTTTAGGGTTAGGGTTTTAGAGTTTTTAGAGGTTTAGGGTTGTTAGAAATGTGTGCTTTCTCTTTTCTTTCTTTTCCATTGCCACAGCAATGCATGGCCGGGTACAGCTAGTTATATTATATAAAAATAATATAGGAACACAACAGGACCTCTAATGCTGTTGGATCAACTCTCTGTAAATTCTGCAACACTGAGAATCCCCAAAAAAGAACACAAAAAATAATATTTCACGTTTTCAAGCATTTTTGCAAGAATGAAAGTATAGCGCTAATTAGGGCCATGCATACAATCAGTTCAGAAATCTAATTGAAAGGAAATTTGATCAAATGTAAAATCAACTTTTCAAATCAGATAATTTGGAATCAAACTGTCAAATCAAATCCTTCCAAAGAGGAACCGAGCATCAATGGTTTCTGTATGTGTAAACACAACTTTCTTCCTATAACCAAAATAATAGAAATAACTCAATTCAACAATCTTATTCAGATACTTAACTAGATTGGACCATTCACTTTGGAAATACAAATCAAATCATTGATTTGAATGAAACTCATCTGATTATACAAACTGAAATGGTGTTTTTTTACAATGAGTTGCACAAGCTTTAAGCAAAATATGAAGCACCTGGACACAGGAAGATAGCAATTAATTAATAATTCAATAGAGTCTTTGGGGATCCGTTCAAGAGAATCATGGCATTCACAACTGAGAATGCCAACTCCATCTAGTTGAATGAGAGATGCTGAGCTTTTCAGATCCTAAACAACAATTATGTGGTCAACACATACTAACTAGTCAGGAACAGTTCATAAAGAATTTAATAAAGTGTTTTAAACAACTTAAACAAATAGATAAATTTTCTACGTTCCATAAATCACCTAGTACTCAACATCATAACTATTTAATACCCAGCAGCTACAGAGGCAGTTTGGAATAGGGATTAAGACACTAGACTAGAAACCAGGAGACCTTAAATTCTAGCCCTGCCTTAGGCATGAACCCAGTTGGCTTGTCTTTGGTCCAGTCACTGTCTCTCAGTCCTAGGATGGAGGCAGTGGCAAACCAATTTGAAATCTTGCCAAGAAAGGCAAGATTGGAGGATTAATCCAAGTGTCACCAGGAGTCAATAGTGACTTCAAAGGCACATGCAGACAAAAAAAATCCCAAATAGAAACTCTCCTGAAAATCTAATAATCAGCGTAGGCAGTGAAAAACCTGAATGACGTTTTATCCATCCACAAGAATATATAGCCTGCCACTTACAACCATTAATTTAGTGACAATTCAAAGTTACAACAGCATTGAACAAAGTGACTTTTGACAGTTTTCACACTTATGATCTCTGCAGCATCCCCACCTGCACGTGATCAAAATTGGGCTGCTTTCAACTAGCTCATATTTATGATGGTTGCGGTGTCCCTGCGGCGTGTGGTCACCTTTTTGTGACCGCCTGACAAGCAGTCAATGGGAAAACCAGATTCATTTAACAACCATGTTACTAACTTAAATGTAGTGATTCAACAACTGCGGCAAGAAAGATCGGAAAATGGAACAAAAGGTAACACCTGTTTTGTTCAGGAATAGAAATGTTGGGCTTGTGGTCATAAATTGAGGATTTCCCATAGTTTATTGCTAGATGAGCATGGTCAAATGATTCTTACTCTTACTAAACCTTATAATATACTCAAGATATATCAAAGTGGACTGGAGTCCACAGGACAATAAAATACCACATGAAATGCCATCCAATATTCAACAGTTTGCTTCAAAATGTATTTTTATTATAATTCTAAAGCTGAAGTACAAATTAATAGTGCTACCTAAACAAACAAACCCAAACTCAAAAGATGTCATTTGCAAATCTGTAAATTATATTTGTACTTCTAGAAAAACCAATTAACTGCTAAACCCTAACTTGGAAGTGATTCTTGCTCATCCAACCATCGCTGGGACAGTTGCTGATGAGCCTTACACAAATAATAGCTTCCTGCGGTTAAATCGTCTTTCTAAAGTTTACTCATCAGCTTAGAATACACATCTTGCTACACCGATAAGAACAGTCTTAATTGGTCCTGACACATTTGTCTGCTTATCACAGTACCAGATACCCAAGAGAACATATTGTATGTTTCTAAGAAGGAAGGTCCAGCAACCCAGGCCACGTTCCAAAAGCTGTCTAAATAGAGCCTTCCAGACAACATAGATATCTTAACCCACATTCTTTCCAGACATGCAAACAACTGTAATCCAAACCCACATCTGCTGTTGAAATTCACTGATACCTATGTCTGAAGCATTTTTTTCGATCAAGCAGATGCAAGTATTTGCACTCTTCGATTTATTGAACTTCAAAAATTTCAAGCCAGAGACAATGAAGAAGGGGAAGCAATTTCTCTTGTTAGAAAGAGAGAGAAAAAAATAGCATATTATTTCAGATCCCCAGAACATGGGTACTTCAGGTTGGTATAAAGACATTAAGTCCAGATAGAAGTAGTGATGTTGTAATATTTAGGAAAAAAACACATAACAAGGAAATACTTTGCAGAATATATGCATTACTATTTTTAATGTTGTCTATAAAAATATTTGTACCCCTGGTTCAAGCCCAATTAGTGATGATTTGTGTATTCCATTCAGCCTTTCTTCCAAGACAATGTAGCCAGTGATCCTTTGCTTTTCTCCCAAGTATAAAGCAGGATGAAAGGCAGGGCTAGATGAATCAAAAATTGGAATTAAGATCGCCGGTAGAATTATCAACAACCTCAGATATGCAGATGATACAACTTTCATGGCAGAAAGTGAAGAGCCTCTTGATGAAGGTGAAGAAGGAGAGTGCAAAAGTTGGCTTGAAACTCAATATTAAGAAAACTAAGATCAT